>JAJPUD010002187.1:237237-296179 GCA_023553655.1 Myrmecobius fasciatus | reverse complement strand
TTCCTTCCTTCCTTCCTTCCTTCCTTCCTTCCTTCCTTCCTTCCTTCCTTCCTTCCTTCTTTCTTTCCTTCCTTTCTTCCTTCCTTCTTTCCTCCCTCCCTTTATTTTTTTCCTTCCTTTCTCATACAAAATTAGATTTCTGATAGAGTCAAGTTCCAAGGAGCTCTGATTTTTTTTAAATTGGCATTTGACCTACAATCTATAAAACTCATCTCCAAAATGATCTCTGAAAATCTTTTCCTTTTGTTTTATAAATTCCAGACATCGCAAAGTCATGCAAAGTATACATAACATTCAGAACTTTAAGTGAAAACATATAAAGCCAAGCTCTAAGTCCTTGGCTAGCAATTGGAGAGGATAAAGAAGTCTCACTCCTGAGTTCTGAATCATATCACTACAAACATCCATGAATAAAATAGAAAAAGAGAACAAAGAAATAGGATATTCGTTTTAATAAGAGCTCATATTTCTATAGTGCTTTGAAGTTCATAAAATATATGAGGGGGTTATTCTTCCCATTATATAGACAAGGAAATTGAGGGTGAGAAGAGGCAAAGGTGATTTGTAAATGGTATATTTGTAATGGTAATGGTAAGGAGGAGGGAAGGAGAAAGAAAGAGAAGGATGGCTTACTGATGGAGGCAGGGAAACAAAGGAAGATTTCTTACATCTGTTTCCTAGGCAGTGATTGGGTGATTTTTGATTTAGTCACAAAGTGGAGATAATAGAACTTGTTTTTTTTCTAGTGGTTGAAATAGATTAATTACTGATTTTTAAATGGTTTGAGATCCTTAAATGAAAAGCACCAGTCATTCCTTAAACAGAGCTGGAAAACAAAGAGCCTAGTAATACAGAGAAATAGGTGTTGACAGCATAAAAAGGGATAAACAAATGATTATGCCAAAAGAAACCATTGACAACAAACTAATATCAGCATTACATTTATATGTTCCAAATGCCTTAGCATCTATATTTATAAAAATAAAATTAACTGAGCTACAAGAAGACATAGATGATAATACAATAATGGCAGGAGATTTCAATATCCCTTCCTCAGTTTTGGATAAGTCTAACAGAAAGATAAACAAAAGGATAAAATTGAAAATTGAAAAAAATTCCTGAAGAAATTAAAGCAAAAATACTTAAGGCATCTGCTAAATAAGATTCCTAAAGAATATGTATAATTTTCAGCACCACAATTGACCAGGTATTAGGGCATATATATATATGTTTATGTTGCAAACATGTAAAAAGGAAGAAACAATAAATTAAAAACATAGTGCAATAAAGCGAATAATTAGGAAGCATAAATCTGAAGGGAGACTTAGAATGAAATCCTAAATAATGAGTGGGTCAAAGAACAAATCCTGGAAATAATAAATATGTGAAAGAAAATGATAATGTGATGAAACAATGCTCCAAAATTTCTGGGTTGCTGCTTAAGAAATACCTAGGGGAGTGGGGGAAAGAATCATGTCACTACAAACATCCATGAATAAAATAGAAAAAGAGAACAAAGAAATAAGATATTCATTTTAATAAGAGCTCACATTTCTATAGTGCTTTGAAGTTCATAAAATATATGAAGGGGTTATTCTTCCCATTATATAGACAAGGAAATTGAGGCTAAGAGGCAAAGGTGATTTGTAAATAGAATATTTGTAATGGTAATGGCAAATTTGTAAATATGTAACTCAAAGTTATAATAGATTCTCAGAACTGATAGGGGCTTTAGCTAGTCCAAACAATACCTCAAGAGGGATTTTTTGGACAGTTCTCGAATCCAAATCTAGTGTTCTTTCTATGAAACCTTGCTCCCTCTCTATGAGAAAATCATCTCAGGAAAACAGCCCTACTTGTCCTGAATAAGAAGCACTGACAAAGTGACCAGCTCTGTGTTAGCTTCTTCACTTCATTCTGATGGAAACATCTTCAGGCTTATGGCAACAGAAAGTCTGATTTAATTAAGATGTAACATTGTGCTGAGACTGGCTAGCTCTAGGGCTCTTGTCCCACATCTGAGAAGCAAGTGGCTCTACAACTGATCTTATCCTGGAGAGATGGGAAATGATTTAGGCAAGTGGCCCTACAGGACCTCTTAAGATATAAGGCCACCAAAGAAAACAACTAAAAGCACAGGTGCCTATGTGTGTTTAAATAGGTTAGTTGACTAAACATTTAGTAAGCACTTATTTCATCCCTGGTATTATAATCAATATTAGTGATATAAAGAAAGGCAAAAATATAATCCCTGCCCTCAAAGAGCTTATATTCTAATGGAGAAAGAGCTTGCAAATAATTACATCTAAACAAGATATCTATCTATCTATGGATATCTATAGATCTATCTATCTATAGATATCTTATTTAGTACTGGGCCTAGAATCATGAACCTCAAATTCAAATCTAGCCTCAGGTATTTACTAGCTGTTCATGTTAGGTAAGTCATTTTACCTCTATTTACCTCAGTTTCCTCAACTGTAAAATGGAGATAATAATAGCACCTACCTTGCAGGGTTGTTGTAAAGATCAAATGAGTTAATATTTGTAAAAGGCTTAGCACAATAGGTAGGCTATCTCTATAAAAACTAATTATTATTATGAGGATGTGATGTGTACTAAGTATTCTGCTAAGGGGTAGGCATAGAAATAGAAAAAAGACAGTTGCTTCTCTCAAGGAGCTCCCAGTTGAATCAGGGAAGACAACACTCATGGGATAATACAGCTTCAGGGTACCTTTCATGGAAAGGCCTAGAGGATAAAGCCACAAGACTGATGGTAAAATCTGTGAGTCCTTATGATGAATTAGGATGACCTCCACATAGGAAGGGACCAGTACTTTCTGGAAAGAGGCCATGAATCTCTAAGTTCTCAAACCCCACAATGGCTGCAATTGACCCCATGGTTGGATGTCTTATCCAATGATTCAGATTGTTTCCCATTTATATCCTCCCATTCTAGGCAACCCTTGCCCTTTAGTGCCCATAAGTTAGCCATAGTGAGTCTACCCAACATGTAAGAAGTCTTTTCCTGACAGATGGAGAGAATGCTAGTGAAACACATGGGCTATCTGTCACTGATCCCTTGCTCTCTCTACATTTCACCAGCCTATCTTCTTCTTCTTCTTTTTTTTTTTTGATCATTTATTTCCCTGGCAATATCTATTGCTCAAGTTCAAATCATTTGTTATTTGTTGGGTTACAAATGATTCATTCCATCATGTGCCTCTCCATTGCCCTCTGAGGTATATAATCCTTTTTTGGGGGGCAAGGGCAATAATCATTTTTAATTGTTCAAGAATTGTAGTATTCTATGACTCAGTGGAGTGATACAACACAGGTAGAATGTTGGAATTTAAAAAACATGGATTTCTGGAAGAAGTGTGAAATAATTAAAGAGAAATAATAATTTCTTGATGAGAATCTTGCTTTTCAATTCTGGCCCTAACTTGTCCATATGAAGTGTCTGTCTAAGATATATATATATATATATATATATATATATATATATATATATATAATAGCAATAATATTAATAGCCTTTTAAGATTTACAAAGTTTCCCAAAGGGCTATAAAATTGTATATACCCTTTGACCCAGAAATACCTTTACTAGGTACCCCAAAGAATTCCCCCCAAAAGGAAAAGGAAACGGACTTATGTGTACAAAAATATTTAGAGTGCCTCTTTTTGTAGTAGCAAGGAATTGGAAATTGAGGGATGTCCATCAATTGGGGAATGGCTGAACAAGTTATAGTGTATGATTGTAATGGAATACTACTGTGCTATAAGAAATGACTAACAGGATGCATTCAGAAAAATCGGGAAAGATTTAAATGAACTGATGTAAAGTTAAGTGAGCAGAACCAGAAGAAAGTTATATCCAGTAACAGCAACATTATGTGATGATCAACTTTGATGACTTAATTCTTCTCAGAAATATGATTCAAAACAATTCTGAAAGATTTATGATGAAAAATGCCACCCACCTCCAGAGAAAGGACTGATGGAGTCTGAATGCAGATTAGAGAATACTTTTTCATTTTATTTTATTATTCTATTTTTTATTAAAGCTTTTTATTTTGAAAACATATGCATGAATAATTTTCATCATTCACCCTTGCAAACCTTGTGTTTCAAATTTTTTCCCTCTCTAACCCCTACCCCTGTCCTAGACTTACTAGTACTTGTAGTAATTCAATATATATTAAACATATGCAATTCTTCTGTACATATTTATATACTTATTGTGCTACACAAGAAAAATCAGATCAAAAAGGAAGAAAAATGAGAAAGAATAAAATGCAAGCAAACAACAAAAAGAGTGAAAATGCATGCTGTGATCCACCCTCAGTTCCTACAGTCCTCTCTCTGGGTGTAGATGGCTCTCTTCATCACAAGACCATTGGAACTGGCCTGAATCGTCTCATTGTTGAAGAGAGCCACGTCCATCAGAATTGATTATCATGTAATCTTGTTGTTGCCATGTACAATCATCTCTTGGTTCTGCTGATTTCATTTAGTATCAGTTCATGTAAGTCTCTCCAGTCTTTCTGAAATCATCCTGCTGGTCATTTCTTACAGGACAATAGTATTCCATAACATTTATATACCCATAACTTAGAGAATACTTTTTAAACTTTATTTTTTTGTCTTTCTTTTTTACATGATTAATATAATTTTTTAAAAATAACTGTACATATATAACCTATATTGAACTGCTTACTTTCTCAAGGAAGAGGAAGGGGAGGGAGAGAATTTGGAAATAAAAAATTTAGGAAATTAATGTTAAAAAGTTATTTTTACATATAATTGGAAAAAAATTTTTTTCCGAACTCTGTACAGATATTGTTGAATCCCTCACAAAATTCCCAGGAGGAAAGTGCTATTATTTTTCCTATTTTATGAATGAGGAAACTGAGGCTCATAGAGATTAAATAACATGCCCAGAGTCACACAGTTAGAAAATGTCTGGCACAGGATTTGAATTCAACTATTCTCTGACTACAAGTCCAGTGCTGTAGCCATTGCTCCATCTGGCTACCTCATATAATTATAGATGTTATATATGAATATTTTGTTGTTCAGTCATGAAACCCCATTTGAAGATTTTCTTGGCACAGATTCTAGAATAGTTGGCCATTTCCTTTTCTATCTCATTTTATAGATTAGGAAACTGAGGTCCATAGAGTAAAGTGACTTAGTGTCCAAGGCCAGATTTAAACTCAGATCTCCTTGACTCCAGGCCTGGTGTCCTATCTTTTGCATCATCTAGTTGTTCCCCCCCCCCCCACCATATATATGTATATATATATATACATATATATATATATATACATATATATGCATACTCCTTCCTCCCTTCTTTTCTTTCTCCCTCTCTCCTTCCCTTCCCCCTCTCTCCCTCTCCTCTCCTCCCTCCCTCCCTCCCTCTCTCTCTCTCTCTCTCTCTCTCCCCCTCCCCCTCTTCCACATATATGATGGATGAGCTCTGTGGGTTGTCCATCTAAACTGCTTGCCATGATCTAGACAACAGGTGTTCTTCATCCACTTGGTTTTTCCCATGTGGATACAATTTTTTTTTGTCCAGGAAGCTCTGAAGCACTTCAGGGTTTGATGGCAGCAGCAGTTTGTTATCTGCACAGTGGAACAGCTGGGGTACCTCACCACCACGGTGTTTAGGACTTAGACCTGTGGTATTTCTGTCCACTTTCACCCCTGTCCTCACACTCACAAATATCATGACCTTCCTGGTTCATCAGCTTCCCTGAATCGTAAGACTCAATTCTATCTCAGCCATACAAAGGGATGGTCATAGCCCAGAGTGCTCCATCCTCACCCATGATAAGAAACTCTCCCCTCCAGTGCAACCTCCTCCCCTTTAATCTTCCCCTCTGCCTCATTTCTCCTGAGTCTGTTATTTATCCTCATTGCTATTTCTAGTCTCTCTCTTCCTGCCCCGACCCCAGTTCCTACTTCCCTTTCCCCATGCCATCATCACCTCTGCTCTAACTTCAATGCCCTCCTTTCATTGGCCTGCTACTCCAGTTGACTGGAACAATTACACACCGTCCTCTACCCCAGAATTTCTTGTCCCCTTAACAAAAAACAAACCACAACTCTGAGCTATTGCTGAGGTGCTTTAAATACTCTACTCATGTGCTGCTGAATGACACTAGATAAATCCATAGCCATGCTAACCACACAAGTCGATATTTTTTAATCTCTCTGGATGCTCACTGCTGAATGGCAGATTATTCTTCCCACTTGGATTCAGACTCAGATATTCCTAGACCAGCTGTTCCAAACTTAGCGTTTTCCTCTCAAACCCTTCCCTTCCCCCATGTTCTCTCATCCTACTTTGAACCTTCTCTATCTTAGCAGAGCATCTTGACTTTGAATTTACAGAGAAAATTCAGGGCATTGACTGTGATCTTCCTCTTTTCACATATTTCTATCTTAAACCCCCTGCATATCATCTGATATTCTCTGTTCCTTCACGCTAGTCTCTAAGGAAGAGGTGATCCTTTTTTCCAGCAAGGATAATTCTTCTGTTTGGATCCCTTACCCCATTTCCTCCTGTCTCCTCTGGGAGCTTGCCCCTTTTATTGTTTCCTCTCTCTGTCTCTGTCTCTATCTCTGTCTCTTCCTGCCCTCACTTTATCTAGTAACTCCTTATTTATTCATATTGATTACAAACATGACTAAGTTTCTTTCATTAAAAAAAACAATCCATGACCAATGGACATGATTAATATATAAAAGGTGATATAAGCAAATTAGACCAAAGTAGAGCATGGAAAAATTTACCTACCAGATCCATTGGGTCAGTGAAGAATTTATGACCAAACAAGAGATAGAGAGGATCGTGAAAGGTAAAATGGATAATTTTGATTAAATGAAATTAAAAAGGTCTTGCACAAACAAAACCAATGTACCTGGAATTAGAAAGAAAGCAGGAAAGTAGGAAAAGTTTTTACAGTAAATTTTTCTGATAAAAAATTTTCCGATAAAATTTTTCATTTCCATGGAGTTGATTCACAAATTCACTAAAAGATAAGAACCATTCTCCAACTAATAAATGGTCAGAAGATATGGACAGGCAGTTTCCAGAAGAAGAAATCAAAGCTATCAATAGTCATATGAAAAAAATTCTCTTGATAATTATTGGTTAGAGAAATGTAAATTAGGGGTAGGTAGATGGCACAGTGGATAGAGCACCAGCCCTGAATTCAGGAAGACCTGAGTTCAAATGTGGCCTCAGATAATTAACATTTCCTAGCTGTGTGACCCTGGGCAAGTCACTTAATCCCAATTGCCTCAGCAAAAAGGGGAAAATAAAGAGAGAGAGAAATGCAAATTAAAGCAACTCAGAGATACCATCAAATTGTTTAACATGACAGAAAAGGAAAATGGAACCTGCTGAAGGAGACATGGAAAAAATAGGGACTTTAATGCTCTGTTGTTGCAGGTATGAACTGATCCAACCACTCAAGAGAACAATTTGGAACTATTCCCAAAACAATACCACAACTAGGTCTATATTACAGATAGATAAAAGAATATTGAAAAGAACCTATATGTACAAAAATATTTATAGCAGCTTTTTTTTTGTGGTAGCAAAGAATTGCAAACTGAAGGGATGCCTGATCAATTGGGGAATGGCTGAACAAGTTGTGGTATATGAATGAAAAGGGATACTATTATGCTATAAGAAATGGTCCTCTTAGAAAAACCTGAAAAACTTACATGAACTGATGCAAAGTAAAATAAACAGAACCAAGGCAATATCGAACACAATAACAGTATATTGTAATGATGAACAACTGTGAACAATTTAGCTACTCTGATTGATACAATGAGCCGAGGCAATTGCAAAGGATGCATGATTAAAAATGCTATCCATCTTCAGAAATAGAACTGATGAACTCTGAATGCAGATTGAAGCAATTTTTTTTTGCAACATGGCTAATATTGGAATATGTTTTGCATGATTGCACATGTATAATCTATATCCAATTGTTAATATTAATGAGGGGGGAGGAAAAGGAGGGAGGGAGAGAATCTGAAATTCAAAATAAAAAAAATGAGTGTTAAAACAGTAAGATTGTGTGACGATCAGCTATGATGGGCTTAACTCTTCTCAATATTGTAGTGATCCAAGACAATTCCAATAAACTTTGGATGAAAAATGTAATTCTTGTCTAGAGAGAGAATGGATTCAAGCATTTGGTTTTCATCTTTTTTTAATTCTGTTTTTTTCTTTCTCATAGATTTTCCCTTTTATTTTGATTTTTCTCTCTCACCATGACTCATGTGGATATATGTAAAAAATAAGTGTACATGTATAACCTAAAAAAATGAATGTTAAAAACCCCACCACCACTGGTCACTTAATATATTCCTTCTTCCTTTCATAGCCAAAACCCTAAGAAAAAGTCATTTGTATTTACATATATATTTTTTACCCACCAGTCTCTTCTTGATCTCTTGTAATCTGGTTTCTGACCCTAACACTCTACTGAAACTACTCCTTCCAAGGTTGCCATCAACTTCTTAACTGTTACTGCTGATCATTTTTTTTAGTCCTCCTCTATTTTGACCCCTCTAGATCCCTAGCTAAAGCTAATAGGCCTTTTCTGAATATCTTCAGACCTCATCAGAGAACTGCCCCTTCATTTCATGGTTAGCTGACCTGATCATGCTCAATAGCCTCTCCAAGGCAATTGTACCATTTGCCCAGACGTAGGCTCCTCATCTTTCATATGTCACTTGTGAAATCATCTTCTTCTACCAAAGGGATTTCCTTATCCATAGTGAAGGAAGGATATTCAAAGCAGGGAAGGGATGTCCAACTGGGATAAAGCACTGTTGCAGAAGAACACAGTTTCTCAGCGTGATTGATAAAGTTGGTCTGTGGTCACAAGCCTGGACTCCTTAGCATATCTGTGTCCAGTACACATATTTATCTGCAGATTGTCTTCCCAGGTAGAATATAAGCTCTTTGAGTAAAGGAACTGCTTCATTTTTGCTTTTGTATCCTTGGCACTAGCACAATGCCTGGCACACAGTAGGCACCTTACTGATTAATTGCTTTCTTATCAATAATAATGATAATGTGATCCTTGGGAGGATGAGGTATTTAGGAGTTCTTTGGTAAACTGAGATCTCTTCCAACAATAACATGAGTTAGAAGTTTTGATTATGGGGGAAGGGTAGTATCTTTTAATCCTCATTTAACTTTTTCTAGATCAGACAGTTAAATATTCTTCAGAAAAAATGTTTCTAATAAAACATCTAATCTTAAAAAGTTTTATTCACAGCTATTGTTTTCTAAACCAGAGATAGCTTCTGGTTCTCCTGCCCAAAGAGCCCTCCCTTGTAAAAAAAAAAAAAAAGACCTAAACCAGAATACTTGAGCAAACCAACTGACACAATCATTATGCCTGACAGTGTTGACAGTATTTGGTACCCATATTACCCCACCTCTCCACTGAGAGTTGATGTACTTCCTCATTGGTCCTCTCATGTTGAGTGTTTAGAACATAAAAATACAGAATATTAATGCTTGAATGTTCCTTAGAACATAGAATATAAAGAACTGAAGGGGACCTTAGAATATAGAATGTCAGAGCTAGAAGGAACCTCAGAACAGAGAATGACAGAGTTGGAGGAGAGGTTAGAACACAGAACATCAGAGCTGGAGAAGACCTTTAAACAGAGAATATTAGAATTGCAAGAGACCTTTGAGACCTTCTGGTCCAAGGCTCTGAAACTGCAGATGAGGAAAATGAGAAGTTAAATGACTTACCCTCCTGTTAATGGGAAATCATGATATCCGAATCCAATGCATTCTTCCCATTTTTATGGCCAAGCCAGAAAGTGTTTGAGGGATCCATTCACATGCTCATTGAAAGACCAGTGGAAGCAACCAGTCTGTTGCAGTTTGTGATCTGTTTAATGTTGTCCTCAAATTGAAGTTTGGTTAAACAAGATTTTTATAAAGCGTAGAATAATTTAGTTCTCATCTGGCAGTTTCCATCTTCCAAACCGCTTTCCCCTCTATAAATAGAAATGCTTTATGAATTTCATAAAGTTGCAATGAAACCAGTTTGGGGCGATTTATATTTTCCCAAGGACAACAGCATTGAGTTACTTTAAAAACTAGAAAGTAGAAACTGGTTATAAATGGATCCAATTACTTTCACTGCTAAGGCCATATAATATGCGGCATGTAAAACAGATGTAATTGGTGAAAAATTAATTAGACATTTAAACTTATTTCTGCTTAAATAAGTCGAGGTGGTAATTGGCAACAGGGTTAAGGACTGTTTCAAGTCTTTTTTTAAAGTCTTGACATCATCTTGAAAGTTATTTGCGCTTTATACATACCATTGGTTCTCTCCTAGGCCAAGAGGGGAAAGAAAATGTAAAGTTTTTTGTCATCACTCTTGCACAGATGGGACTATTCAGGCTGGATTGGCTCAGAGGGCAAAAAAGTATTTGTTTTATGAACATGATCAGGGAGAATTTTCTATGTCCCAAGAGACTTTTCTAGGAAGGTGGCCATTTTTTTTTAAGTAAAGTGAAAAAAAAATCAAGTAATCGGTTATGGGGAAGAACCCAAGTGTAGAGAGGTCTGTTGTGTGGCTTGAAGGAAGGTTAGAAATATTGCTAACCCCTTCTCCTCACATGTCTCCAAGGGAAACTTTCATTCCTGATAGAAGGGGAAGAAGGAGGTTGGGACTAGAGATCATTATTCTGTTTTCCTCAGAGAGAGGGGATACTGAATTGGAAGCATCATCTGTCTGCTCCTTTATATATTTTTAGTTTAAGGGAAATGATCAGGTTTGCTCTAACTTCTGACCATTGTGCCATTATTATTGGGGGAAAGAACCCCAAGCTTTATATCCAAAACTTGACATTTTCCCCATAATACCTGTTCCACAATGAACATACATAGAAGATTAGCCAACAAATTCATTTTTCCAATCATAGCAAAATAGAAATCAGAGAAGGTATACATAGGAGAATCTATAACAAATAATACAGATCAAGAGAGAGAGAGTTTGAGATCTCCCCTAAGGAGAAACTCTCATAAGCCTCTAGTATACCAAGCTAGGATGGGAATATGATTGAGATGACCAGCTCTTCTCACATCTTCCTAATGTTTTTTCCTTCAGCAGTGGGATTGTCCTCTTCCATCTTGCCTCATGATATTGGAAGCCAGAAGAATCTGAAACAATTTAAGATGGAAGAATTGAAGTTTGAGGAATTCACAGGAAGACAGGAGAAAGCTCTTGCCAACTCTGCCCTGACCTTATCCAGGGCAGGGCATTCATCTCCGTTAACAAGAAGAGAATCCTAGACCAATGGACTTTAGGATTCAGATGACACAGGGGTGGGACAAGAGTGAGCTACATGACTTTGGACAAGTCAATTCACTGCTCTGGGCCTATTTCCTGCTCTGTCAAATCTGAAGGAGTTGGACTAATTGGAATAGAATGGAAAAGTGATAAAGACAGGGTTATTGTCAAGATATACTTAAAGTATTTTACAATACTTAAAATGTTATAGAAATGTTAAGGATTTTTATTTGCTCCTATGGGATCTAGGGGTTCATTGCAGGGAAAATGGAATCATTTCTTTTTCTTATCTTTTTATTTTTTTTGAGATGAGACAAAGGATATTTTATTTGTGTGGGTGTGTATGCTTGTATGTACATACATATCTATATGCATACACACACACACACACATATATATATTTATATATATACTTGCACACTATTTAGCTCTCCCATTCCTTGGAATCATTTCTGAAAAAGTTTACTTCCCTCTGTCCCCTATCTCCCAAACATCTTAAATATTGTTGGTGAGAATGTTAAGCAACTTGAATGGAGTCTTAGAGTTAGAAAGTATCAGAGGTAAGATTTGAATCCAAGTCTTATTGGTCACAGGTCCATCATCCCATCCAGAGTTTCAGAGAACACCCATGTTTAGTGGCTGAAGTGGCTGAAGACCCAAAAAAGGAGAAAGCTAAGGGACACTTAGACAGGAAGAAGGAAAACCATCAGAGAGTAAGGTCAAGGAGAAGGGAATGAACAAGGGTGTCAAAGGTAGCAGAAGTCACTAGAGGAAGGATGAGGATTAAGAAAGGCCATTAGACTGGACTATGAAGAAAACATCAGTAATGTTGGAGGGAGTGGTTTTAGTTGGGTGATGAGATCAATACTTAGAATGGGTTAAGATGGAGGCACTGATTGTAGATGGTCTTCTCAAGGAGATTAGTGATGGAGGAGAGATACAACAATAGCTAGCAGGGATGGATGGATCAGTAAGGGATTTCTGAGAATAATGAGGATAGGGTTGTGTTTTTAAGCAGTAGAGAAGCACCTGGGAGACAGGGGAATGGAAGATTAGTGAGGACAGGGATGATTGGGGGGCAACCTGCTGAAGAAGATGGGGTAGAACGTGATCATTGTCATAACTTTTCAAAGCACTTTTATTTATACTTGAATCATTTACTTAAATTATAAGAGTTCAAAGAGATCTTAGAACTCAGAATGTCAGAGCTGGAAGAGAACTTAGAATGTTATTTCTGAAAAAAAACTTTACAGCATATATTAGTGTGTAAAGGAATCTTTAGAGAACATAAGTATAATATGCTATTTCTGGAAGGGACCTGAGAAAATGGCATATTTGAGTTGAAAGGGACATTAGGGCATAGAATGTCAGAATGGAGAAGGGATCTTAACATACAAGACTCTGAGGCAGCTGTGTGGTACAGTGGATGGAGAACTGATCCTAGTCAAGAAGAGCTGAGTTCAAATTCAACCTCAGTTTCCTCATTTTTAAATGGGGATAGGATAATAAAACCACCTATCTTCCAGGTTTTTGGAGAGATTAGAATGACTTAATGTTTGTAAAGCACTTTGCAAATCTTAAAGCTCTCTATAAATGCTAGTTATTTTCAAGGAGGAAAAACCCTGGGTTTTGCCTGATTTTACTAATTTCACTTTGTTTATATGAGTCTTCTTATATTCTTCTATATTCCTGATAATCATCTTTTCTTATGGTGTAGCAATATTCCATCACCTTCCGGTACCATGCTATGTTTAGCCATCCCCTGGTTGATGGGCATTTACATTATTGTCAATTCTTTGCTACTGTAAGAAGTGCTTTAATGAATATTTAAACATAAATCCATATATTTACCTATAACATAAATATATTTTATATATGTGGTTGTACATATGTATTTACATATATATATACAAATATAAATATCAATCTGTGTATCTGTATCTATATATCTCTCTTCTATCCAGCTATCCACCTTGCTACCAATCTCTGTCTCTGTCTCTCTCCTATCTATTTATCTCTATCTTTCTCTATCTCTGTTGATTTATCTGTCTTTGACATCACTTCTCTCTGTTTATCTCTCTGTTGATCTGCCTATCCATCTACCTATGCATCTTTCTGTGTATGTCTCTGTCTCTCTTTTATCTCTGTCTCTCTCTTGTTTTACTCTATCTATCTAGATACTCTCAATTTTTTGTTGTTGTTGTTATTTTTTTTAATTAAAGCTTTTTATTTGCATAACATATGTATGGGTAGTTCTTCAATATTGACCATTACAAAGCTTTCCATTACAAAATTTCCCCCCTATTCCCCTCCCCTCCCCTAGATGGCAGGAAGTCCACTACATGTTAATTATATTAAAATATTTGACAAGTCGAATACACTCTCAATCTTTACAAATCTGAAGAGAGAAAGATTTTATAGGGGCAGGCTCTGAATATCATTTGGAAGGTTTTTGAACTCAAAGCCGGTATGATTCCTTGGGCAACTGTCTGGCTCATGGTGCACATGCTCCCTCATGCCCTTCTGTGATGTGAGTTATAATCAGGGAAAGCAGGCAAATCCAAGACTCCACAAGCTAGACGTGAAACCTTTGGGAGACATGAGTAAGTTAGCAAAAAGGAGGTCATTCCCAGGGCAGACAAGGACACAGAAAGCATTCTGTGTTTGACAGTGTGCTCCAAATAATAAAATAAATAACCACCAAGAGGAAAATGAGCCGCTGAGTCCTCTCCTGTGGCTGGCAGAGGTGGGTGAAGTAGTTGGGCATGACCTTGTAAATAGACTAATGGTTTTGAGAAGTCCTTCTGGAACATAAAAATGTGTAGAAGGTGAGAAGGCAAAGGGACCTTCCCGGAGAGCACCAAAGACAATGATTGGACAAAGAAAACAAGGATGAAATCCAAGGATGTGAGAACTTTTAGCCCTTAGAATTTGGAACTAAAACAATCCATATAAAGTCTGATGGAATATGAATCACATCTGAAAAAATCCCTCTTTTTGGTAATTTAGGTGGTACAATGGATAAAGTTCGGGCCTTGGAGTCTGGAAGATTTGTCTTCTTGAATTGAAATCTGACCTCAGGCACTTACTAACTGTATGACCTTGGGTGGATCACTTAATCCTGTTTGCCACAGTTTCCTGTAAAATGAGCTGGAGAAGAAATGGGAAAATACTCCAGTATCTCTGCCAGGAAAACCCTCAAAGAGTGACAAAAACTCAGACACAATTGAAAAACGATTAAACAACCAGATCAGAGAAGAGAAGGCTGAAGTATGAAAGGGTAACTGCCTTCAAGCTGTGAAAGCTTGTCATTCAGAGGATGCCAGTCAGCTATTTATCAAAATAAGAGGAAATGAATTTGGGTTGCAGGAGAAGATTTTGAGCTGAATATAAGAATAGGGTTGTTGATGGAGGATGTGGACCCAGCCAGGTTGCTTCCAACAAGAGCTTGTGTTCTTCAATCAAGAACCCCTGGGAATTAGGAGGAACAGTTATGGAACCCCTGCTCCATTTTTCATAACCCTGTGCCCTCCATCTGTGGAGAATGGCAGGCAACATTAGGATGAAAAATCTGTGCGCTTTGGACCAGTATAAAAATTAGTGACATCATCAGTCAGTCAACAAGCATTATCGTATACAAGATATTTAAATAAAAATACTAACTTTGCAATGTTATTTTTAAATTCTCGTTTTCATTTTTTCCCCAGTTAGTAAGTATTAATTTTCTTTCCCTTCTCCTTCTCTTCCCACCTTGACTGGGAATAAAAACAAAACTCTTGTAACAAATCTACATAGTCATGTAAAATGAATTCCCACATTAGCCATATCCAGAGATATATATATATTTTGCAACTCTCTTTGAGTACATCTTTCTGAAGTTTACAACAACCCTGTGAGATAGTTACTAGAATGATTATTAACTTCATTTGGAAAATGAAGAGATTAGGTAGCTTGCTTATAGTCACACATTATTAAGTATTATTATATTATGTTATATTAAGTGTCAGAGTCAAGACATGAACCTAGATATTCCTGATTCCAAGCCTAGCAGTTTACCCGATGTACTAATACCTTGGTACTTAGCTAGTATATGATGAGAAAGTTTAATATTTAAGGAGAGATGAAGTTTGTCATTTACCATGCACTCTGGATCATTCATCCATTCATGCCATAAATATTTCTTAAAAACCTACTCATGCAAGACACTGAGCCAATATGCTGAGAGAGAGGCAAGGATGGACAAAATAGAGTCCTTGACTTCTAGGAGACTGCAATCTGGTCCATAAATAAACCAGGGACCCCCCCCCAAAAAAAAACTACAATCCAAGGCAATAAGAGTCTTGGAATTTCAGAGGAGTGGAGAGACCTTCTCCAGTGATGATTAGGGAAGGCTCTTTGTAACAGATGACATTTCAACTGCCCTTTAAAGAATGAGCCTATTTTGGAAGATACAGATAAGGGGCATGGCCCAAGATGGATTGTAAGCCAGTAACTGCTTTGGTACACCTCCTAACTCTCCTTATGGCCACATGTAGCTGTGATTTCTGGGTCACGTTTATATATCATCTTGTTGGGCTGGTAAATAAGTTACCAAGGGAATGTTATGGGATTTTCTTCCTTGGAAATGTTTTTAAAATAGTAATTAACTGAATCGTAGAGTTTTAAAGCATGGAAATACCTTAGAATGTAGAAATAAAAAGTCAGAGTTGGAACATAAAAAGTCAGAGAAGGCCTTACAGCTCTCCTAGTGCAACCCTCTGATATTATAGATGAGAAAATTGGAGTTTACTTACTTAAGGTCACAGAGTCAGCTAGCCAAGCAATTAACAATTTGTTAAGCATTTTGTGGCCAGTGCACAAGCCTTGGGGAATGCACAGTCCCTGCCTTCAAGAATCTCACAGTCCAATGGGGAGGAGACAACACATGAACAGTTACGTACATACACGATACACAGGATATAAATAGAAAAGTGTCTATGAAGAAAGCGCTAGCTGTTGGGGGTACTGCAGATGGGCAACTCTGAGCTGAGCCTTGAAGAACCTCGAGTTGGAGATGAGAAAGGAGAGCCTTCCAGTAAATAAGCCTTGGATGGGGAGATGGAAGCTGGTGTTGTTGGATTGTAGAGGGTGTATGTAGTGGGGGGGTCGATGGGTAGATGGGGTGAGAAGATTGGAAAGTAGGAAAGGCATAAGCCAAATTGAGGAGTTTAGAAAACTCCTGCTACTGCTAAGCAAGGTAGGGAAATGTGGCCCCAAGTTTACTTAATTGTGGCCACTGTTTGCCAGGAGCAGGGGATTAGATACAATTTTATCCCATGTAACTTTGGCCAACATGATAGGAGCAGGAGATTGGACACAATGTTATCCCATGTAACTATGGCCTCTGTTTAACCAAAGGCAGGAGATTGGACACAATGTTATCCCATGTGACTTTGGCCAATGCTTGACAGGAGCAGGGACTTGGACACAATGTTATCCCAGGCAACCTTGGCCACTGTTTCACAGGAGACCTGGGATTGGATACAATGTTATTATATCACAAAACTTTGGCTATTGTTTGACAGGAGGCCTGGGATTGGATACAATGTTATTATATCACATAACTTTGGCTATTGTTTGACAGGAGGCAGGAGATTGGATACAATGTAATCCCACGTAACTGTGGCCACTGTTTGACAGGAGCCAGGGGATTGGACACAATGTTATTATCTCATATAACTGTGGCCACTGTTTGACAAGAGGATTGGAAATGGTGTTAACTTCCCATGTAACTGTGACTACTGTCTGACAGGAGGCAGGGGATTGGATACAATGTCATCCCATGTAACTGTGGCCACTGTTTAACGGAAGGCAAGAGATTGGACATAATGTTACCTCCTCACATCTTCTGTCCCTGGGGTTTGATTCCTAATAGGCTAGCATGCATAAAGGTGAAATATGTCTACTATAAATGGTTCGTATTGGGTGAGGCTGATTAATGTGAGGGCCGGATTGAACACTGCGGACTCAAGGGGCAGCTAAAGTTTACAGGCTGAACAATGCAGTCACAAGGCCGAGGTTAGAATCCAAACTTATCAGGAGACATTGCACGCATTGTCTCTAGTCTGTTGCCAAGATTTGTACCTTCAGCCTTCCCAGCATTTCTGTTAGATGGGGAGTTCCTTCAGGACATGGACTGTATTTTGCCTCTTTTTACATCCCCAGAGTTTAGTAGGGTGTCTGGCACATAGTAGGCATTTAAATAATAGATGGCTATTACTTGAGTGACTAGTGTACAGCCCTTTCTCTCTTTTGCCCCTGACCCCACGCTAGTGCCTTATCCCTTTAGGTTTGAACTGTGGTGCTAGCTGCTGGGGCAAGGTCTTGTCTCCAATCTCTCCCCACTCCAGTCCATTCTCCATTCAACCTTTAAAGTAGCTTTCCTAAAGCGTGGGTCAATCACATCACTGCCTACTCAATAAGCCCCAGTGGTTCTCTATTGTCTTCAGGAACAAATAAAAATCCTCTTTTTGAAATTTAAAGCTCTTCACAGCCCAGCCCCTTCTGCATTTTCTAGTTTTCTTGTACATTATCCTCCTCATACAATCTCTGGTTCTCCCATTCTGGCCTACTTACTGTTCCTCAAATACCACGACTATCCACCCATTTAACTCAAAGGTTAGTCCAGCCCTAAATCTTGTGATCCTGTAGTCTTCAGTAAAGACATGCTGACAGTACTTGGAGCCCCAAGCACAATTTGGCCCCTGGGACAACATACGGCACTTTGCAGCTCTCTATGACATCAATCATGTGACATTGCATGTTACAGTAACTTGGATTGCTGTCTTAATCCCTCTGTGAGCTCAATGAAGGTTGGGACACTTCTTATGTAAACTTTGTCACTTTCCCAGTGTATGCACAACACTCTGTACACAGCAGATGCTTGATAATTGTTTGTTAAATGAATGAATGAATGGATTGAGTGAATAAATGAAAGAAATGATCGTGTAAATGTTTTTTTTTTCCCTGCAAGAAAGGCCAAACCAAAGACAGGATGTTTGAAAATTCAGGGTCGAGGGAGAGGATTTACCTGGTTCTCATTATGCAGATATAGTCAGCTCCTAATTCCCCATCATCCACTTTGTGGGTCATCTGTAATATCTTTTCATGTGAGGCTGTCTGTGTCATGTTACCAAGGCCAGCCTGGACTTGGGGGGTGTAAATTCTCCATCCTGCCATTATTTACCCAAACCAGAGAGAACTGGGATAAAAAAACAAAAACAAAAACCAAACAAACAAAAAACTCTTTGTCTGTTTCCCCTCCTTAAAGCATTTTCAGGCTACAATCATAGTTTAGAGTCCAAGGGCACCTTTGAGACCTTTTATCAATGAATCTCAGAGTTATGTGTGGTCTCAGTGGCCATCTAGTAACCCAGCCTGTACAGGCAGTTCCTTTTCAAGTAAGACAATTAGTCAATCAACAAACACTTATTAACTACCCACTACTGGGGATACCAAGAAAGACAAAGTCCCTCCTCTGGAGAAGCTCACAAAGAGATGGCATATAAAAACAGGATAAATTGGAGGTGGTCATGAGGTGGGGGGAGAGATATTAAAATTAAGGAGGATGGGGAAAGACTCTTGCAGAAGGTGGGGCCCTAAAGATGAGACCTGAAGGATGTCAGGAGGCCTGGGATAAGGAGACAGAGCATTCCATCCAGTTTAAGAGATGGAGTACTGTATGTGAAGAACAAACAGCATGGAGTCCACAAAGGGGGTGTGTGTGATGTTTGGTGAAAGAAGTACAGGGGAATCCCACTGCCTCTTAAAGTGGCCCATTCCATTTGGGACAATTCTAATTATTAGAAAGACTATAGTAAATCTAAATTAATAATAATATTGGCTGTATAATAATAGGATTTATATTATATAGTGCTTTAAGATTTGCAAATGCTTCATGAAGATGACTTTTATATTTTATCTGTACCAGGCTCACAGGTAAGCAGAATGGAGATCTTGTCATGGGAAGATCCACTGACCTTTTCTAGAAATGTGCCACCTGGAGAAGAGGAGGTAGAGAGAGGCAGAATCTTTGCAACTATCCAAAGGATTCTCTTATAAAAGAGAGGTTAGGTTCGGGCAGCTTGACCCCAGAGAAAAGAGCTATGTGGAAGTTACATTTTGCCTCAGTCTCCTCATCTGTAAAATGTTATGAGACTAAAATGAGTAATCTTCACAAAGCATTTGCACCACACCACCTTGCTGCCCTTCTCTCCTTCACTAGTATGTTTCAGTGCCATGAATAAGGAAGGTTTATTAGTATTGGAAAGAGCTACTTGGTGGTAAACTCAGGAAGACCTGGATTCAAATACTATCTCAACACTTACTAATTGTGTGATCCTGGGCAAAAAAGTTAACTTCTTTCAGCCTCAGTTTCCTCAGTTGTAAAATGGGAACAATAATAGCACTTATCTAATAGGGTCACTGTGAGGATAAAATAGCATGTTATCTCAAAGGACTTTGCAAGCTTCTAAGTACTCTATAAATTCTGGCTATTATTAAGTACTATATATATGTAGATCATATATTCATATATGTACAGATATATGCTCATTTATATAAATATATATATGATCTAGAAAATCAAAGAGACACACAGGGAGAGACAGACACAGAGGGAGAGACAGAAACAGACACACAAAGACAGAGATATAAAGCACACAAAGAGAGACAGAAACAGAGAGACATACTCACAGAGACACGGAGAGACACAGAGACACAAACACACAGACAGAGACAGAGAGACAAAGAGAATAAGTACATAATAGTGAGAGGCAAGCAGACAGACGTGGGCTCAAATCCTGCCTCCCACATTTCCGAGCCACGTGATCCTGAACAAATCACTTCATTTCTATGAACTTCAGTTTCTTTATCTGTAATCTGTAGACTCATCCACAGTTTATTAGGTTCTTTCCTCAGCCCCTCCAACATTAATTGTGTCCAACTTTTGTCATCTTTGCCAGTTTTGAGGATATGAAGTGAAACAATAGTTTTGTCTCTTATTATTAGTGATAGAGAGAAATCTTTCATACAGTTGTTGATCGCTCACATTTCTTCTTTTGTGATCTTATGCAGAAGACCAGATTTTTCACAGTCCCACGGTTGAGAGTTGTCAAGAATATACAATCCCATGGTGGTTTTTTTCTGTTTATAACCTTTAAAAATGTAACTTGAAAGGCTTTCCTCCAAAAAGTTATCACTTGTGTATGTCTTAAGATTCTATTCAATGGATGAGTAACCATGTTGTTTCCAGTTTTTGCACCCACAAAGGGAGCTGCTAGAAACATTTTACTATATCTAGCACCTTTCTTTCTGTCATTGACCTTTCTGAGTTAAGCCCAATAGAGGGGACCACTGAGTCAAAAGATATGTCTTTTCTAATCTGGTTTCAAATAAAACATTGAATGGTTGGACCAATGGTTTCCTGTCTTTCCATAATTCTTCCAGCACTATTTCTATCTCTTTTCATTTTTTGCATAGTGTCAAATATTTCATGCCATAAATTATAAACCTGTGTCTGTATCTTACCTGGACTGGACTGAGAATTCCATGAGGGCAGGATCTGTGTTTTCTTTAAACCATATCTTCTTTGTGCTGAACACAATTCTGTGTTCAGCTTAATAAAAATTTGTAGACTGACTGAATAAATGAATGTCAGATGAAAGGTTTGTTATTATTTATTGTTATTATTTTAGTTCTTACAGGATCCTCCTCAATGTTTGCCTAGCACAGGTGAAAAACCCCCAAACAAACAGAAATGAACAATGGTGCTTAATAAAGACTTGTTGATTTTTTGAGTCAACAACTCCTCTATCACAATGGTAAACAATTTTGATGAGTTTATATCTTCCTGTTTTTTACCTCAATTGTTAGTTGTGACAGAATCATCCAGATCAAGCTCTGTAATGGAAGTGCCATGGGGCCCATTCATTGTCACATGTCACATGTCATTGTCACATGTAATTGTGCCTCTGTCACATTAACATACAGAACAGCAATATTCTATGACCTCTATGTGCTACAATTTGTTTAGCCTTATTGATGCTCTTTTCTTATAAAAAAATTCCTATTCCTACCCAATGCTTCCTTCCTCTCCAAACTGGACCCTCCCTTGTAACAAAGAAGTGTGATCAAGACAAACAAATCAAAACATCAGATACTTCTGAAGACATATGGTCCATGTATCTGTCTCCACACTCCCTTTACCCCTGTCTTCGGAGAGATGAGAGCCATACTTTACAATCAAGTTTTCTGAAGTCACTAATGGCTGTTCTACTGGTCAGGCTCCTGAAAATATTCAATGTTGTTTACTTTAATGTTATTGTGACTGTAGTGTACTTTTTGCTTCAGCTTAATTTGATTTGCAGTGGTTTGTATTCATCTTTCTCAATTTCTCTGAATTCTTCATATTCAAAGTTTCTTATGGCATGATGATGTCCATTATATTCACAGAAATACAGTGTAGTTCACCATTTCCCAATTTATGGGCACCCACTTTCTTTCCAATTTGTTGGTACTACAGAAGTATAAATACTGTTGTGTATAACTTCACATGTGCCTTCTCAATGTAGGAGAAAGTGATGAGGGAGAAAAGGAGAGAATTTGAAACTCAAAAGTTTTAAAAGCCAATGTTAAAATTGTTTTACATTTAACTGGGAAAAACAAAATTATCAAATACACACACACCGATATTATATATACATGTTATATATAATGTTTGTATAATATTAAAATAAAAGATCAAATGAAATATTAAATATATACATACACATGCATATTATACATACAGGCATACACACACGTGTCTATACATATATATATATATATATATATATATATACAGAGAGAGAGAGAGAGAAAGGAAGGGAAGAGATAGAGAGAGACAGAGAGAGAGACAGAGAGAGAGAGAGAGAGAGAGAGAGAGAGAGAGAGAGAGAGAGAGAGAGAGAGAGAGAACTTTTGTCTGCCTTTAAATTCCTTGGGATACATTTCTAGTAAAGGTATCACTGGATCAAAGGGTACTTTTGACCTCATATGCAGCAAATAATCTCTGCTATCCCAGAAGTAGGCTGACTATATCTTTCTTATTAGGGATAATTCAGAAGTTGGAGTGTCTCTTTTTTAATGCTACTGGGTCAAGCCCCCATTCTGGATATTATCCTTCACAGCTCATCATCAGCGAGTAGTGCTACAATTCCACTGAGACAATTAACATTAAATAACTTTTATAAAAATTTATCTTAAAATTATCTTTCACAAACTTTTATTTTAAGAGACAGAGATATTACAGAAGTCCAAACATCCCCATTCCCATCCCCTGGGCCCCAGCCTCTAGGATAAATTCTTCCCTCCACCTCCTGAGTCTCTGGAGAGAATGAACTTAGATTTAACACAATTTTTACATAATAGTGATCCTACCAAATTCATATACAAACTTAGCATCTTTGATGGATAATTCCTCCTCTTGGCTACTACTGGATCAGATCTTGGAGGTTATTCACCTCAGCTACTGCTGGGTTGGATACTAAAAGTTGCTCCTTATTCCTTAGGGCATTGATGCTGGACTGACTTCCCATTTCTGGACTTGAGATTACTCTTTTAATCTTTCAGGACTCATGAGTTCATAGAATAACCTCTTCAGCTAATACAAAAAAATATTGAAGGAAAGAGTATTCATGGGACTGTGTGATGGTCTTTCCCACTCCTGGACTTGAGGTTGCTCTTAACTTTTCAATTCTCACCAGGTCATAGAATAATCTCTTCAAATAATACAAAAAAAATTGAGGCAAAGCATAGAAACCAGTATTCATGGGACTACATGATGGTCTGAGAGGTAGAGAGTCTAAGACCTCAACCTTTACAGCTTTATTTCTCACCAGATGCCACCAGCCAGGAGAGAGGGACACAGGGAGAGAAGGACCAAGAGGTCAAGGCTAGGCTTGGCTAGTGCCTTCTTCAGGACCCCCAGTAAATTCAAAGATATCTCTTCACCATGGACTTAGAAGACTGGAATCAGTCACTTAAGTCCCCAAAGTCTCTCAAGGGATTTCTATTACATGTCATGATGACATGACCTTCCGATCCTTCTCTATGGGAAATTGCAGCAGTGACATTCTACATGTTCATAAGGATTGGTCTCGGTGGCCTGTCAGTCACTGCTATTATTTACCTGTTTTTGGCTCTTTGTGACCCCATTATGGGTTTTCTTGGCAAAGGTATTGCAACAGTTTGCCATTTTCTTTTCTGGCGGATTAAAGCAATAGAATTTGTGTTTTTGCACACACAGTTAGTAAGTATGTGAGGCCATATTTGAATTCAGATTTTCCTGATTTCAGGGCCAGTGCCCTATCCACTGAGCCATCTAGCTGCCTCTAATTCCAAATTATTTTGTTTTTGAACAGTTGAATCCATTTGGATCTCAGTAAACAGATGGCGATCCCTTCCCATCATCAAAGCTTTTTCTACTACACCATTCTAATTACTCCTGGCTCCTATACCTACTAGCTCTATGACCTTTAGTAAGCCATTTACTCCCCTTCCCACCACAGCTTCAGCTTTTTCATCTATAAAATGGAGATAACTAATCAATTAGCACACATTTATTAAGTACCTACTGTGTGCCAAGCATCACATTAGGTCTGCTACCTACTTCACGGACATTATAAGGAAAGTACTCTCTTTATAAACCTGCAAACACTCTGTAGATATGAGCTATCATTATTGGTACATATGGGCAGCATGCTGGATCCTTTGCTTCTGTATCTCCTCAGGCTTTATAGGATTTTTGTCCTCAGTGTTCACTTTTGCTGTCCCCTAACCATCCTCTCTGACTTTAAAGAGATGAAATGTATTTTCCCTGTGTCAAGGGCTACAGTTTGTCTGCCTTAACAAGGACAGGTAGGACCTTCCCATTATGGAAAAATTACTTATTTATTGATTTTTAATATCTGTAAAAATGTAGCTATTCTGTTTCCTTTGGGTAAACACTGTTTAATATAAAACTTGGTGAATTACCCCTCCCCCAACCCCAAAGCATGCTAGTGCAAGAGAGCAGACCTGGAACTGGAATCAGAGACCCCTGGATTGCAGCCTAAATCTGTGCAATTTTAGGCAAATTATTGCACCCATTTGGACTTCTCTTTCTCTTTGCAAAATGAGGGAGATTGGGTTAGTCAACCCAAGGCTGCCATCATTATCTAAGTCCTGTGATCCCAGGATCTACTCAAATACTAAAATGCACCTGTGAGCTCATGAGTGCAAGATATTCCTTCCATGTCCATGTCTATCCATCATTTCACCACAAGGGGTCCACCCAACATGACTTCCTCAACTTAATCTTGCCATCATGAGGACACAAGTACAGTACATGGGCTGTCCATTGCTTCCCTCTCTCTGCTCACATTTTCAATCTATTTTTTGTTTTCATTCCAATTCTTTTTGGTGGCATTTTCTTCCTCCAGATCTTCCCAATTCTTTGTTTGGGATATTGCACCCTACTTATATACAGCAGCTGCACATTTCTCCAGTGCCCACAAGAGCAGAGATTTTCTTTTTTCTTTTTTTTTTCTTTTGCTTTTTGCTTTGGCAATTGGGGTTAAGTGACTTGCGCAGGGTCACACAGCTAGGAAGTGTCTGAGACCAGATTTGAACTCAGGTCCTCCTGAATTCAGGGCTGGTGCTCTAACCACTGCACCACCTAGTTGCCCCAAGAGCAGAGATTTTCAAAGGGGCAGCCACAAATTTTGTCTAGGCCAGCTATTGCCAACATCTGGATGAGTGTTACACAGGGCATAACTGGTGAGACCAACACATGGCACAGATGTGGGCATGGAGGCCATTGGTTGGAGAGGGGAGTGAGGGGAAAGAGGAACTATAATAGGAAAAAGAATAGAGTGATGTGGTTTTGTTACAGATAAGCCCTAACATCAATCAGTCAACATTTATTAGGTCCCTCAGAGGATGGACATATGTGACCTATTTACTCATCTTCCAATGGCATGAACATTTCCTTCTTGGATGAAAGACATTATGATTGTGTTCATGCATGTCAAGGGTCATCAGGTGAAAGAAGCAGACTTGTGCACTTTAATTTCAGAGAGCAGATAGCAAATGTAATCAAGAGTATTTGGTATAATATAAAAAAAGGCATAGGGACTTAGTATAGGGAACTCCCCCCTATCAATGCAGATGGGCACATTTTGGACAACTTGTAGTCTTAGAAAGTCTCTCAGAGTACTAATAGTAGGTGACTTGTTCAAGGTCTCACAGCCCCTTTGGGTCAGAGGGAGGAGGTAACTTCTGGTCTGCTGGCTTTCAGGAAGCTATCTACCACACTTTATTTATTTATTTATTTTTTATTAAAGCTCTTTATTTGCAAAACATATGTATGGGTAATTCTTCAACATTGACCCTTACAAAGCTTTCTGTTACAAATTCCCCCCCCCAGTCCCACCCCTCCCCTAGATGGCAGGATATCCACTACATGTTAATTATGTTAAAATACTTGACAAATCAAATATATGTATACATATTTCCACACTTATCTTACTGTGCAATAAAAATCTCTACCACATTTTAGATGGAAGGAAACAACTAGTAGCTAGAACTATCTCAGAGTGCACTGGGCTGTTCTTGAAGGTCTTCATGCAAAAACTGGCTCTTTGCTTGCCAGGTATTATGGGGTACTTTCTTGGGCAGGTTCAGCTTACATTGGAGAATTCTTCCAGTGCTGAGACTTGATCTGAGATCAAATCACCCAGAGCTGATTCTTCCCACCATCTTTTCTTGGTGATTCTGTTATAAAAATCAGTTGTTATACCACAGAGTAAATTAATGTCTGTAGACTATCCAAGCCCTGTCCAAATCCCTATAAGGAATCCCTCCAGGTTGCTAAGCTCCAAGTGCTTAGTCACTTTCCAAAAGCAGGCATCCTTCCCTGGGCTGTTTATAATGTGTTGTCTTATTTCAAAATCTAGATGACCAAGAACTAACATGGCAGCATGGAAAGGCCCCCAGAGGGGCCGGAGACTGAACTATATACTCTTGTGTTTTTCACCCATTAGTCTTTGTTATATATTTGCACCAAATCACATCTATGATGGTGCCTTCCCTGGCTTCCTTCGAGTCTCAGTGAAAATCCCATCTACTATAGGAACCCTTTCCTCAATCCTCTCAATTGTAGAGTCTTCTCTCCATGGGTCACTCCCAATTTATCCTCTACAGACCTTTTTTGGGGTCTTCCCCAGTAGACTGTGAGCTCTCGAAGAGTCAGGACTTTTACCTTTCTTTGCATTCCCAGTGCTTGTCATAATGCCTGGCACACAGTAGGTGCTTAATAAATATTTATTGACTATGTCATCTTGGATAACTTCCTAACTCTGAAACAGTGTCATTATCTATAAAGGAGGAATAATAAGTTATCTACTTCAGGATCATTGTGAGGAAAACTAACAAAGATTTAAAATGGAAATCCTCACTTCCTGGCTCCATCTGACTTTTTTTTAAGTGCATAGACACATTGTGGTTCAGTTCTATCCAACTTTCTCTGACCCCATTTGGGATCTTCTTGGCAAAGATATTGGTGTAGTTTGCTACTTCCTTCTCCAGTGTGTCCCCATTTTACAGATGAGGAAATTAAGGCAAAAGGGTTAAGTGACTTCCCTACTCACACAGCTAGTAAGTACTGAGGCTGGATTTGAATACAGATCCTCCTTACTCCAGCCTGGATGCTCCAGACACTGCATCATCCAACTGAGTTGCCCCAACTCCATTCCACTGCTCCATGGTATAGCTACATGGATGCTCCTGTTCTTCACCCCCACACTGTGCCCAAACCTAGAATTTCTCTCTCTTTAGCACCTCTGCCTCTTGGGATTCCTGGTTTCCTGCAGGAGCCAGTTTAAACTCTGTCTTTTTTTTTCACAAAAGTCCTTCCTTGTGCACCTTTCTCCAAGGTTACCCCAAGCTTTCTGCTTTGTTTAGTTTCTCATTTACTTTCACATGTGCCTTGTCTCGTGCCCTAGATTGTTAGCTTTTGGAAGGCAGCTTCTACTTCTTTTTTCTCTTTGTATTCCAAGAATTTAGTATTGGACCTGGCATACAGTAAGCACTTAATAAATGCTTGTTGATTAAACTACAACAGAAATGTGAGACTGACTTTTTACTGAACCAATATTCCCTAACTTTTGATTCTCCTTTGAAATAATATTCAATATTTACACACATATCAATCCACTGTGCATGGGTGGAACCCTAGCACACAGAGCAGGGTTGGGGAATCAAGAAATCTCAAGTTCCTGAGTTCAAATCTGGCTTCAGCCACTTCCTAGTTGTGTGACCCTGGCCAAGTCACATAACCTTCTTTGCCTCAGTTTCCTCATCTGTAAAGTGAACTGGAGAAGAAAATGGCAAACTCTCAAGTATCTCTACCAAAAAACCCTCAAATGATATCACCAAGAGTCAGACAGTACTGAACATAAACAGCTTGCTGACTTGTTAGCAGGATCAAGTGATATAATATTTGTAAAGTGCTTTGTCAACCTTAAGGTGCTGTAAATATGTTGTTACCATTTATTATTATCAACTCTACCTATCTTAACAATAAATGACATTTTAATTCTTTGAAATAAATTACTTTATATACATTTGGGCTTCAGAACTCTGCAAAGTCAGGATTACAAGATTTATTATTCCCATTTTGCTAATGGATAAAATGAAGTTTAAAAAAATTGATGGCATTTGCCCATGCTCTTACAAAGAAGTAGGATTTGAATCCAGATCTTTCTTGCCTCCAGTTCCAGCAATCCACCCACCATGTAATCTCCAACAGGTCGTTTACCTTATATTTTCTTTGTAAAAGGGATGGGTGTGGGGAACTACCTTTTGATCTCAAAGCTTCCTTGCAGTACAAGATTTTATATGAAAAGTTTTTCAGGGCCATGAATGGACCACAATCCTTCCCCTGTGATCCTCAAATGGAGCCGGTTCATTTACTTGCTTGACAAATATCCATCTTCTCCCACCAAGTGTCCAAAATCTCCTTTGAGTCTCTGGAACCCATGCTGATTACCAAATTTCTCCTGCTCATAGAGAATCAAATCTTGGCAACTGGTCACCATGTTCCATGATGGTATCCCTGGCGTTGATTCTTACTTCTCTTTCTTTGGATTTATTTTTGAAATCTTTTTTTGGATGAAGAAGTTGTTTAATGTGAATCAATTCAAAGAAGCAATTATCAAATGGCTGTGTTGGGCCCTAGAGATGCAAAGATGTAAACTAGAGAGTGTCTGCCCTCAGAGAGTTTACATTCAATGAAGGGGCAAACAACTCTTGCACAGATTCTTAAATACAAATTGGAAAAAAAAATAAATATAAGGTAATTTGGGAAAATGAGAAGGCACCAATGACTGTGAAGGAGCTGAGTCAAGGAGAGATTAAGACAGATCTCTTGAGAGGACCATTTGGGGTGAGCATCAAAGGGAGCTAGGGATTCTAAGAGATGAGGGCAGAGCATTTCAGGAATGGAGGAAAGCTTGTGCAGAGTCATGGAAGCAAAAGATGGAATCCCTTGATCAAAAGAAGAGCCCAGAAGGCCAGAGAACAATACATAATTAGCACGGAAAGACTTTGAAAGATCAAGAAGGCCAGGATGGAGGAGCTTTGAGATTAGAAGAAGTAGGGAGCCATGGGAGCCTCTTGAGCTTGGGAGGCCTCAGTATGAGGACTATCAATTTGGAAGCTGTTGGGAAGTCTGAGTGGAAAGGGGAAAGATCAAAACTTTTGAGGAAGCTGTCTGCCCCCATTAATGTTTATAATATTAGGTCATTAGTGAGCTCAACATGATAAGGCTAATAAGTGATTGAGCTGGACCTCAAACCCAAGTCTCCTGATTTCAGAGCTTGAATCAAAGACACACATTCTCTCTGTCTCTGCCTGTCTCTGTCTCTGTCTCTCTGTGTGCATGTCTGTGTTTCTGTCTCTCTCTGTGTGTCTCTCTCATTCTCTTCAGCTTATCTCTTTTTAGTTATTTTCTTATTTGTCTTTGAGGAACTTCAATGAGAGAGGAGTTTTGTTTTAGTGGCAAGAAACTGAGTCACAAAGGTTTAGTGACTTCTTATATACAGGTCCTCATCCCACACTCTCCAGCCCAAACTGGCCTCCAGCTCTGTATCTTTGCACTGGCTGTTTTTTGACTAAAACGAACTCCCTCACCTCCAATTCTTTGACTCCTTTCCTCCTTTTAATATTCAGACCAGACTGTCTGAGAAAAAAAAATCCAAAGGGTTAGTGATGTGAGATGGCTGCAAAAAAAAAAAAGGAAAAGAAAAGGATGTGATTTTAGTCTGCTTTAAGAAAGCCTTGGTGCCCCCAAAGAGGGGGGTAATCATTTCGATGCACTCTGACCTAGTCCAACCTAGAGTAGTGTTCGGTTCCGGGTACCATATTTCAGGGAGGGCAATGGGGATGATGAGGGTTCTAAGCTGAAAACATAAAGATTAGTTGAAGGAAAGGATAATGTTGAACCTAGAGAATGGGATGGGTGGGAAAGGGATGGACACAATGATTGGTTTTGAAGCATTGTCCAAGGGATATGGTTCCAAGGGATTAGGTTTGTTGTGCTTGGTCTCTTAGGTGTGATGAATGGAAGATTGGGAGCGGCAGTTTCAGATGTGTGGAAGGGGAAATTTCCTGACAAAGTGTCCCAAAGTGGAATGAGATTGTTCCAGGAGGAAGTGGGTTCCCTTTGACTGTGGGTCGTTAAGCAAAGATGTATGGGTTTGTTCAGGGAGGACTGGCTCCTCTCGTGTGAGAGCTGCTCACCTATCTCTGGTATCCACTTTCACCCAACTCCCAACTATGGTTCCAAGAACTGGTACAGCAGGTACATCTTGCCAGATCAGCCGATGGGCTAAACCAGGCTGAGGACTCAAACCCATTGTTGAGTTAAGGGATGTCTACTCCAACAACGTGAAGAATTTTCTGAAGGAATGGGCAGATGAGAATAATTTGTACCAATGATCACTAAGGCAGCTGAAACAGACATTGTAGATGCTTAGAGCTTGATGAGACAATGAAGAAACCAAGGTCATCCACTGAATCTCAGGCCATCGCCAGTCATCCTAGCTCTTGTCTTGCCACTGGATTTTGATGACTCTGGAAGAGAGAGGGAGGCTGACAACTTTGTGCAACTCTGTCTCACTTAAATCCAATTCAACCCCCTCCCCCTCGGAAGTCAATGGTCCTCTTCAAAATGAAGGATGAACAATAACAGCTCTTCAAGTAAAGGCTGGATGGCCACTGGTCAGTGATGTCAGTATCTGGGTTGAACCAAGTGACCCTTGAGGCTCCTCCCACTGAACTTCTGTGATTCTGTTACAATCCCGGGAAGGATCCCTGAGGTTCCTCCCAAGGCTGCCTTAAAATCCTTTGAATACTCAGCCTTCAGAATTTGATCTTCTCAAAGTCCGAATGCTGTGCTCTTTTGGAACCAAATGGTGTCTTCCCTGCATGGGATATCATCCTCAAAAGCATGAAGTGTGTGCATTTCTGGCAATTTATTTTTAATATTCGAATCAGCAAAGGTAGAGCAACATAGTGTCAGGAAGGAGGGGAGAGCTCTCTGAAGTGCCCTGAGCCTTCTCAGTTCCATCCTCAACTGCAGCATCCATTGTTACTACCTCCTTCCTTATACTTTGGTTTTTCCCTTTCCTTCCCAATACATCCCCTCCTGCCAACTTCACTGAATAAGGCCTCAGACTGTGGTAGAAAGTGCTAGACTAGAGTCAGGAGCGGCCAGGGTTCAAATCTTGTGGTATGATATAGAAAAGTCACTTAATTCCATTGTCTTTCACTTTATTCATCTGTAAAATGGGGACAATAATAGTATTGATAGCTTAGGGTTATTGCGAGAACTGAATGATATAAATAACCGGTTTTGTAAACATTATAGCTCTGGAGCAATATAGGTCATTGTTGTTTTTTCCTCATAAAAGGAGGATCATAGAAAGAGATGTTATTAGTGCCTCCCTCACCATCTGTGGTCCAGTCAAAATGCAGAATGAAGGCAAAGCTCTTGTCATGCTCTGTCTGTGCCTGTTATATAGTGCAAGTATTCCAGTAAAGTCTCTGACAGTGAGCTCTAAGCAAGTACACATGAATGGAACACCTACTGTGGGTGAACCCCTGTGTTGGGTCTCCCAGAAAAGCAATCCCTAAAGTCAAAGAGTATTCATTCTCAGGGATTTCAATCAGTGATACAGAGGAATGAGGATCTGAGGATTGGAGGGAAGCAAGCAACCAATAAATAATCATTTATTAAATGCCTACTGTGTACCAGACATTGTGCTAAGTCATGGGGATGTGGGAAAAAAGGGAAAGACAGTCCAGTCTCTGCTCTCAAGTAACTCACAGTCTAACAGGGAGACAAATTTCAAACAGATATGCACAAATAGGACACCAATTCTGAGAAGAAGAAACTGAGGCACAGAGAAGTTATGGAATTTGTCCAGGGTCAAGCAGCTACTAAGTGTCATCGTCTGGATTTGGACAATACTCCCCACCTCCAGCTTAGGCTCAAGCTCAGAGTTCTTTCCAGTATCCTCTCCTTGCAGGTACTTGCCTACTCTGGATTGCTGTGATCGGACCAGAGGTTCATTCAAAGAGGCCCATTGAGACCCTTTCTGCCTGTTTCCTGTTTAGATAAGATGCCTTAATAGTCCCAGGAAGATTCTGGATTTGCTCCCATTTCCTGTTTCTTCTTGAGGAGCAGATGTACATCCTCATGGAATCCCCAAATCACTGGGATGCTAGAGACAGAAGGCACTTGGGTAGGTGATCAAATAGTCCCATTTCCTCATTTTACTGATGGGGAAACTGAGATCCTTGCCTTTGGTCCCACTGATGATCAGGAACAAAGCCGGAATCAGGTCTTCCAACTCAACTGATTTTCTCTCATTCCATGATACAGTCTTCTTCACTTCAGGAAGGGATTCTCCTACAAATTGCCCTAAGTCTCCCATCTATTTCTTCAGGGCCTTCCACTTTCCCAGTCCTGTTTCTCACTCCTTTTATATTGACAGGACATAGGCAGGAGATGATCAAATTCACATTTTTGCCTCAGGGTATTGTCTGAAAGGATGTGGGATAGGGATTGGACTTGTGATTTCATGGATACATGGAAGTCCTAGAGGAGGAAATTCTCTCTACCAATGCAGGTCACACCTTCTCTACACTTAATGGTCTCAAAGAACTGAGAACTGTCCAGCAGCACAGAAAAAAGCACAGAAAATTGATTTGCCCAGTGTCCCATAATATGTGACAGAAGAAGGACATGGCTGAGAACTTTCTAGTGGCTGTTGACCACAGTTTTTCCTTTTTTTTTTTTTTTTTTTGCTGGTAAGGCAATTAGATTAAGTGACTTGCCCAGGGTCACACAATAAGTGTTATTTATGTATCTGAGGCTGGATTCAAACTTGTGTCCTCCTGACTGCCCCTCCACAGGTCTTTTTTTTTTCCCTGAGGAAATTAGAGTTAAGTGATTTGCCCAGGGTCACATAGCCAGAAAGTATTAAGTGTTTAAGGCCATATTTGAACTCAGGTCCTCCTGATTTCAGGGCTGGTGTTCTATCCACTACACTAACTAGTTGCTCTTCACACTCCTTTTTGAGAGGAGTTCTCTGTAAACCTCAAAGTGCGACAGTATCATTTTTATAGAAATGTTTTGCTTCACATGTGCCTTCTTAAGGGTAGGATGGGAAGGGAGGGAACAAGAGAATCTGGAACTCAAAGTTTTAAGAACAAATGTTAAAAAAATATTTTACATGTAATTATTGGAAAATAAAATGTTCAACAACAACAGCAACCCAACAATCTTAAAGTTCCATAAAAATGCGTTTAATTATACTGCCTTGAATCGTAGCTTTTTTGTACAAGGGCCTAGCCCCTCTACTTTAAAGTGTGTCACCCCCTCCCTGACATCTCTGTCCAGCACAAGCCCATCATGGGACCTGAACAAAGTAGACTCAATCATTGAACGAAAACCCTGGTGAGTAAGGGAGAAGGCAGCCCTGAGATGAAGATTAAGGGCTTGGCCCCCTTCCAACCTGGACATTCAAACATACAACCAATGGCTGCGTCAACCCCGTATACGTGTCCAGAAAGCACGAGGAGAGTCCGATTCTCTTTCCTGTGCCCATTTGAAATGAATAGGAAGGCGATCCAGAGCGACGTGCCAGGCCACAGGCCTCCACTGGCCACTTGATGTGGAAAAATCCTCAGGAGACTGGCAGGGATGAGTGCAAGCAGAGATGGCACATCCAGAGTTATGCTACTGCTGGCTGGTTGCTTGCTGTGAGGAGGCAGACATTAGACTAACTAGGGTTCAAAAGCTGGCTCTGGTAGACTTAACTAATGCTGGGCAAGTAAGTCTCTTAAGGAACTGATTTGAGAAAGTCGGATTTATCCACTAAGTCATAGATGGCCTGCTGTATCCGTCGGGGAGGGAGTTCCTTTAAGGGCCCTGAGGAAATCAGATCCTCCCAGTGGCTGGTGCTGCTGTTAATTTGACTTTTTTTCTTTTTCAAAACCTTTTAGGCTTTGGCTCTCTTCCAGTGGATCATGGGGGGATGAAACAGGCCCCTGTCTGGATTCCTGAAGACTGTGCCAGCAAGGCAAAGTCCCGACAGGTCTTATCAACAGGAGAAGCTTTCAAGTGGCTCTGGGTGATGGACGATGTGAAGGTGGTCTGAGGGCCAGCTTGCTAAATTGGGTGAGACTGACCAGCTGCCGGTGGTCCACAGAGTGGCCAATTTTTCAGGCCCAGCTACTGACAAAGATCATCATCTATAAAGGCCCCAAGAGCTGCAATCTCTATCATCAGTGACGTCATGGACCTTAAAACTAGCTCATTTAAGGTATTGGCAATACAAACATTGTTCACCTAGCTTGAAATGAATGTTCCCAAGTTTTTTTGTTTTGTTTTGTTTTTTGTTTGTTTGTTTGTTTTTGCTGAGGCAATTGGGGTTAAGTGATTTGCCCAAGGTCACACAGCTAGGAAGCGTTAAGTGTCTGAGACCACATTTGAACTCAGGTCTTCCTGACTTCAGGGCTAGTATTCTATCCACTGCGCCACCTAACTGCCCCGTTTTGTTTTGTTTTTAACAGAATCTTATGGGCTAGCAGAATTTGGAGCTGGAAGGGATCTTAGAAATCAACCTTAAGCAAATTTATTATTCAAAATCTCTAGAGGGGCATCTTAGTTCTATGGGGAGAACCATGGTGTTGTAGGCAAGGGACTCGAGTTCAAATCCTGACTTTGCTGCTTAGTAATCCTGTAATCTCAAGCTAGTCACTTAACTTTTCTGAGGTTTCACTTTTTTTCACTGGTAGAACACAGGGGCTAAACATGATTTCCAAAGTCCATTTCAGTTTGAAATCCAGGATTTTAAATCTGTGATAAACCATAGTGTTTACCTCTTAGGAGGCAGAGTGGGATTTGACTCAGGCAGTCCAGGAACCTGTCTCTGCCACTTACCACCTGAATAATCTTGGACTCAACCTCTTTGCTTCTCATTTAACTTATCTGTAAAAGATAAAGTTTGATTAAATGACCACGAGGGTCCATTTCAGCTGCAAATCTAGGATCCAAAATGTAGTCATTTAAATCTGAATTGAAAACACTTTTTTAAAAAAAGGGCACACATTTCTAATCATATGAAAAAATGCTCTGTCACTATTGATTAGAGAAATGTAAATTAAGACAACTGAGATACCACCTCATACCTTTCAGATTGCCTAAAATGACAGGAAAGGTAATGGTAAATGTTGGAGGGAATGTGGGAAAAATGGGATACTAATACATTATTGTGGAGTTGTGAACTGATCTAACCATTCTAGAAAACAAATTGGAACCATGACTAAAGGGCTATAAAATTGCATAACCTTAGAACCAGCAGTGTCTCTACTGGGCCTGTATCCCAAAGAGATCATAAAAAAGGGAAAGGACCTACATGTGCAAAAATGTTTGTAGCAGCCTTGTTTGTAGTGGCAAGGAATTGGAAACTGAGTGGAGGTCCATCAATTGGAGAATGGCTGAACAAATTATGATATATGAATATTGTGGGATATTATTGTTCTGTAAGAAACAATCATCAGGATGATTTCAAAAAGACCTGGAGAGACTCACATGAGCTGCTGCTAAGGAAGCAAGTAGAACCAAGAGAACATTGTACATAATAACAACAGGATTATGGAATGATCAATTCTGATGGACTGCCTCTTTTCAATGATGAGGTGATTTCAGGCCAATTCCAATAGATTTGTGATGAAAAGAGCCATCTGCACCCAGAGAGGACTGTGGGAACTGAATGTGGATCACAGCATAGTATTTTCACCATTTTTGTTGTTGTTTGTTTGCTTTTTTTCTTTCTCTTTTTTTTTCCCTTTTTGATCTGATTTTTCTTGTGTAGCATGATAAATGTGGAAATATGTTTAGAAGAACTGCACATGTTTACTTGCTCTCTTGGGGAAGGAATGGGGGGAAGGGATGGAGAAAGGTTTTGTAAGGGTGAATATTGAAAACTACCTTTGCATATATTTTGGAAATAAAAAAGCTATTATTAAAAAATTCACACTTACAAAAAAGCACAGTGGAAAGAGCCTGGGATCTGGAGTCAAAAAGTTTGGATTCAGTCTTGGCTTTGCCACTTTATGCTATATGATCTTGGATAAATCACATCTCTATGTGCTCATGCTGCTCATAGCTTCTAACACTCTGAAATTATTCTCTCAAACTTCACTAGTGTTGGCAGGTTGTGTTCTCAGAGCACAGTTTACTACTTCTCCCTCAAGGTTATACTAATAACCCTGAGGGGTTGGAGATTCTAGTTCTTTTGCTCATGAGCCCCCATTCTATGTGCTCTCAATTATCAGTTTACCAGAATAAACTAGCTTTTTTTTTCTTTTTGCTGAGGCAATTAGGGTTAAGTGACTTGCCCAGGGTCACACAGCTAGGGAATGTTAAGTATCTGAGGATAGATTTGAACTCAGATCCTCCTGACTTCAGGGCTGGTTCTCTATCCACTGTGCCACCTAGCTGCCCCAGAGTAAATTAGCTTTTAAAGGTAATATTTGTTGAGATGGTGTAAGTAAGAACAGTTGGTATAAGAATATTCCCCTGCTAAAATCTGTGACACTCTCTTTTATGAGTACATACAGAGTTCAGGGGAAAATGGGTTCAAGGCTAGAGAGCATATGTGACAACTTAGAACTCCTGGTTTCTAGAAATCTCTTCTTGTGGCATCCCTGTGAATTTTCCTTTAGGTGGATATAGCTCTTAGATGGGCTCTGAGCATCAACAGTCTTTTAGAGGTCCAGGAGCTTGCATTTCTTTCTGCCTGAAAAGGTCCTGCCTCCTAAAGTCACCTTTACTCAGTCTATCTAGTTTGTCTTCTCTCAGTTCCCAGCTGGATACTTTATGGATGGTCCAGTCTCCCCCATGATATAGTCCAAGTAAGAGCAATGGGGGAATTCCCTTTGAGCTCCCCTTTCCCATTACCTTACTCCCTTGTAGCCCATTAGAGCTCAAAGCCACTCCAAAGCTTATTTCTCAAAGTAGTCACTAGAATCTCTTTCTCTGATTTCTAATATTTTTCATTATCTGATTTTACCCAATGACTTCAAGCACTTCAATCTTTCCCAGCTTAATTAATGAGTTTGTTCACATCTAGTTTATATATTTGATTGAATGATTCAATAGAGATGTCTAGGAATTGTTCACACCTAGTTTACATGATTGATGCTATGACTCAATCAAGGAGAAACCTCTGATAAAGGTATCATGGCATACATAAAGCACCTTATTAGATACATCAGTTGGATCTTGGTTGTGGGATTCTCTTCTGCAAAAAATGAGGTGATTGAATTTGGTGATTTCTAAATTCCTTTCCAGATTTATATCTATTATTCTATGACATTTTATAACTGAGAAAGATGAAACAACATGGCCAAGGTCATACAATAATGAGAAAGGCAGGATTTGAATTCAGTCCCATGGACTTGAAATTCATTGCTTTTTTTTTTTACTATCATGTAGTTCCCCTTAACTTCCACACTACATCCCACTCCCAATAAGCCTAATCGTTGGACTGCCTACTTCACTTAACTTTTTGTTTATTCCCAGTTTCTTTATTGAGGCTTCCTTTTTTGGTACCTTTTATATTTTTTTAAATTGGGTTATTGATAATAAACCTTTGTGGAACACCAATGACATGCTAGACAATATTAGAATAAGGTCCCACTGGGACTATGGTTTATTGTTTGGGGCTTATTTATTTGCATTTAGTAACTCTTTGTTGTATTTATATTGCTTTTATTCTGGGTGAATACAGATAAAATAATTATGAATAACAGTCCAAAAGTTGTTTCTAATAGCTTCCTAATTACTCCACCTTTCCCAGCTACAAGCTGACTAAGAAACTCATCTTCTCTCTACTACTGATGGCTCCCTCTATTGGGGTGTTGAGATCTGATTTCCTTCTTGGATGGGTCTCTCCTTCTCAGGCTGAGGGAGGTGGTTAGAACAAATAGGAAGATATTCGAAGAGCACTTGGCCAACCTTAAAGCACTATACAGATGTTAACTATTATCAATAAATGTAGTGAGGATTAGTGTAATTGGTTGTTTGGTTTTAATTGGTTTTCCTCCCCATCCAGTATTCATAGAAAGAAGATAGGTAACAAAGACAATAAGCTGATAATAATTATAAATAAGTAAAAATTATTTAGGGAAGCCTAATGTAATTCGAGGAAGACTTTATTCCCCTGTATAAGGTTTGAAGAAGTCTTCAGTCAACTTTAATGGAATTAGAGGGTATCTAGCTCCCTTTGCTGGGAAGGTGATCTTTTAAAAAATTAAGACATCTTATCTAAAGAGTCAGTAGAGACAGGAAAACACTCTTGATGAATATGAATCTTAGCAACAGAGAAGAAAACCACCTTTGGAAGAATAACTTAAATCTTAAAAGGAGATTGACCTTTGCTTTTTCCCTTGTACATCTAATAGGGACAGTAGAGGTGGATGGGGGGAGGAAATGATATTTCTTTCCTTCCCTTTATTGTCCTGGTACTTTGCAGTAGTGCTACTTACATGGAAAGGCACATCTTACTCTACTGGTAACAATCACAAAGAGTAGAAGAAGGCGACATCCCTGAGTAGCATGACCACTGGCAGCAGAGAAGAGAGCCAGCCCAGGAAATTAGGAGTTAAGTTTCAGGAAATAACAGGCCCAGAATGTCCAAATGAATGACTTGCCAAGGAGAGAATGTAGGTCCAGGAGGAGCATAAGAATATCATGAGAAAAGAAAGGACTTTAGGTACCATAGTACATGAAGCCTGAATGGTCTTAAACAAATGTATTAACTTATTATTACTTAACATATTAAGTATTATATTCCTTGCTTTCAACTGATAATGTGTGGTTGTGAAATAATAAGCTCTAGATTTATAGGGGGTTTATGAGTATTTTGTTAATATTGTTTTATGGTACCATCTCAGTGCCTTTGTTTAGAGCTGATAATGGCTGCTAGGTGACTATTAAAAGTATGAGCAACAATTGGGGCTCGTGAGCTATAGTTTTCAGAGGTGGGACCACAGAATATCTAAAACCAAGGCAATCATTCTTCAGGAGCAGTCCCAAGGAACACTATGAGAGGAAGTGAGTCCTTATCTATATAAAATAATGGACCTTTGGTCAAGAAAACTTGTATTCAAAAGCTACTTTCCATACTAACTAGTTGTGTGACCTGGACAAATCATCTAACTCATCTGAGCATTAGTTTTCTCATCTGTCAAGTGGGATTAATAATAATTAGTCTACAAGTCTATCACCCTATTCAGATGAGACAATGTGCAGATATAAATGCTTGACAAATTTAAGGTGATCTACAAATGTCAGTTGTGATGGTGGTGGTGAGGATGCTGGATGATAATGAAAGTTCTTACCTTTTCAGTGGAGTTCAGAAATGGCCTAGAAACAAGCCACTATATTTTGATTATTCTTTTATATTTAATGTTCTGTGAACTATTGAACACATGGGCACAATAACTGCTTTTTGTAGCTGAGTGATCTTGTGGGGATATGAGTTCATCTTCTGGAAGCATCCTTTTTCCGTACAACTTCAGTACCAGACAGGATGACAGGACTGATGTGCACCACATCCTCTTTCCACCAGATTTTGATTTCTCCCACCCATGGCTCTGTATTTTGAAAACATTGCCTTCCCATGTAGTTTGGAGATGGAGTACTTGGTATAGTATTTTGGTAGTGATATTGAAATAAATGGGCATTCATTTCAAAAGATGCTCTTGAGTTTTGTGGATCAATATTATATTTTGGTCATGATGGACAATGGTTTGGTCTGTGATTATTCTTCAGTTCTCATACAGTTTACTCATTGAGTTTTCAAGGATACCTTGAGGTCCATATTTGTAGGATGAGAATTTCCATGTCATCCATGAAAGACAGAGAGCTTTTGATATCTAATTCTAGCCACAAGGTTACATCTTGTGACTTTGTATGCAGTAGTTGTTGCTCAGGTATTCAGTTGTTACATTTTTGTAGCCTCCACTGGCATGTTAAAGTGTTTATAGCAATTCCTTGTGTAATCAATCTACCTTTGTCTCTGAGTCTGTTCTCCTTAATGATTAGTTCTGCTGTAATTTCTTGTGAGAGTGGTCTGGTCCTCCTGAATTGCCATCCCTCAGTTTCCCTAAATCTGAACAAATGACATCAGTTTGACACTTCTTTGTCAATGTCTTGTTGGATAAGTTCATGTAAGATGTTGCCCAGGGAAAGGCTTTTGATTCCATACTTGGATTCTAGCTGTTTCATAGATTACCTCCACCTAAAGGTAAATTATTTTTGATGATTTGGAAAAATCCAATGGTGTGAGCCTGGTCTCAACCTTTACTATTGTCCAGGGAAGTGATGGAGTTATTATTGTTAACAGGGGAATGGAGCTGGGTACAAGGTCATGCTACTTCTGGTTATACATGTGGTCTGGGCTCTGTCCTTGGGGTTCTCTCCCCAGGGTTTTTGTCTCTGGGACCTGAATCAAAACTGTTGGAAACTGAGCAAAAAGAACTGTCCACTTGGTCAATCAAAAAGAAAAACAGTGGATGTTCTTCGCCACTCATCAAACATGTCACTTGGGACTGCCCAGTTCCCCTCAGACTCCCAGAAGGCAAAGGGAGTGGATTCCTCTCCCTCTCCTCCTGCCCAGCAGCAGCTATGACACTACACATGTGGCAGAAAGAGTATGTACTGATCTAGGGGAGCTTGAGCCTGGACCCCAAGTTCCTAATTGCCTCTTCTGATGGGTGTTTCCCTGAGAACAAGTGATCAGAGATTCTGTGTTTGCCCAGAACCCAGATTAAACATTTCAGCTGCTAAACCATTCTCAGAAAAAGAAAAACAACAAAAAACAACCCCACCCCCAGCAACAACAAATCACTTCCAGGAGACTAAATTCTGTGTGCCTGATTGGCCAGAAGAGCTGGACAGTGTAGACTGAGATAATAATAATAATGCACCTACTCTGTGCCTAGCACTGTGGTAAGGGGTTTACTTTATTATCTCATGTGATCCTCTTAACAACTGTATGAAGTAAGTGCTATTAGGATCCTCATTCTCAGCTGAGGAAACTTAAGGCAGACAGAGGCTAAGTGACTTGCCCAGTGTCACACAGATGGTTAAATGTCTGTGGTCAGATTTGAATTCGGGACTCCTTGAATACAGGGAATCCACTGTTCTACCTTTGAGGTGAACCCACAAATTTCAGAAATCCCACAAGTCTCCTGGAAGACTTTACTTCTTTTTGTCTCTTTTTGTATCCTTGGGGATGTCTGGCACATAATAGGCACTTAATAAATATTTATTGACTGATTCTATGAGTTATTCAAGTGAGCCCCTCCTGTTTCCTGTATCTAGAGACTCCTCTAAAGTCTTTGTTATGGATAACTTTTATGTTTGAAGTACCTTTAAATGTGTACCAAGGAGTATTTGGGGCAGAGGGAACAGAGAAGTAGTTTTCCTTTTGTGGATATCTACTACTTTGTCCACTGAATAGTTTTCCTAGAAGAGAATCTCTTTCACACCCTAGACTTGAATCAAACTTGAATCTAATTTAAGGGGATTTTCCTGGAATAATCATAAGTGGACACAGAAAGCAAGAAAGTGTGAGAAAAAAATCTACCTCTTTTTTAAAATCTTTTTTTGGTCAGGTCAATGTCCTCTAGGCTAGAGTCCCTTGTGGAAGGCATACCACCAAGGAGGTATGAGCCTCTTTACTTGCTATTGATCAGAGCCTCTACCCATTGTGTCTCCCCACCACATCATTGCTCTTGATTAATGACCCAATATAATTTGTCAGTGCCATTTAGCATCTAGCTGGTATAATCTAATTTATTTATATCTCCTAGATATCATTAATAAGGAATTAACATCAATTAGCTTGTTACAAAGGATATTTGATGAGAAGATAAAGGAGCATAAACGTGTGCCCTCAAACCAGGGCATACTCTCCCCTTTCCCACTAAAACCCCGGAGGATCGTGGTCTCCAACTTAAAGTGGTTCTTCCCACTAAGTTTACTTCCAGGTGTGGACACAGAAGAGTCAGAATTGTGTTTGTAGTACTTGGGGGTCTTGATTCTGGGCTAGATCAAACAGTAACTCCTCTAGATTGGCTCCTCTCCAGATTTTCAAGCTTACCAGGTTACAGTCCCGGCTGTTTCTTCTCTGGGAGACAGCTGGGTGCCTCAGTGGATAGAGAAGGAAGCAGAAGCCTGAAGTCAGGAAGAACTGAATTCAAATCTTGCCTCAGATATTTACTAGCTGGATGACCCTGGGCAAGCCACTTAGTCCCATTTGTCTCAGTTTCCTCATATGTAAAATGAACAGGAAAAGGAAATGGCAAACCACTGTAGTATCTTTATCAGGAAACCCTATGTTATGGTCCCCTGGGGGCACAAAGAGTTGGACACAACTGAAAAATATTTCTTCTGATACTCATTTACTAAGAGCAAGAAAGAAGAAAGATTATAAAGACACAAGAAACAACAGCACCATGTACCAAGGCCAGAGCTGGGGCATATCGTGAACACACTGCCCATTTCTCCAATATCAAATGGTCCTTCAGAGTCCATTTCACTTGCTTGTTCAGTGCCATTACAAGAAAGAGTCTCAAAAAAGCATAGATCTTATACAATTCCCATATTTTCAGGCAAAAATCAAGACTGTCCCCAAATATAGAGCTTCAACAAACCAACAAATTAAGAAAATAATAATTTATTATAGATTATGCCAAGTGAAAAGATGCTATTCTCTGACACCTCAACCAGGTGAGAATATTTCTTAATTGAATCACTCAATCACAGATTCTAGTAAAGATGTGGAAAGTTTTCTTGATTAATTCTTTGAAAACAATTGGATGAATTGGAATGATACTGCATGGGAAGGCTGTTAGAATTAGTTGAGGAAACTCAATTATACACTGTGAGTCATCTGTAAAACGGCAAACCAATTTAGAATTCAGGAATTTGAAGGTCTGGCAGCTTAGTGTGGAAATCTTCTAACCAGACCCCTAAGGAGAAATCACTTTGGGGAAAAGAGAAGATCACCTCTAATCTTGGTTCCAATCTTGATCTCCTTTTCCACTCTCTCTTTTTAGCAGAGGAGGACCAATGAGCTTAGGAAGAGTCTGAGGGCTTTTAGACTTTTCACTGGTGTTCTTGTAGTATTCTCAAGGTAGCTGATGTCTATATTGAGAGCCAAGGATAGATTAGATAGAATGAAGAGAAACACAGATTCAAGGTTTTATTAGAATCCCAGCAGAAAAGATATATCTTATCTAAGGGAAACTTCATGAAGGGAACAGTGTTACTAATTTCACTCTCTAAATTTGAACCTACTTTCCCCTGGAATCCATATATACTAGTGGGAGAGTATCACATACAGGACGGGAAAAATATTTTGTACCAACTTTCCTTATACAGTTTTGGTAAAAAACCCCTTTCTAAAAGCTAAGCACCATCTGATAAGAAATGAGAAAAGCATACTGGTGGGGGCTCGTGCCTGATTCCTTCGTGTCAGCCTAAGAACCTGAAGGTAGCAATCTCCCAGTGCAATTGGGCTTGGGAGAGTAATCCCAGAGCCTTCATGTTCTCTATTGTGAATACTTGGTATGGAAACTTTTAATGGGTTTTCTCTTAAATTCTTATGGATTTAAATTATCCTTTCTACATGGCAATTTTCCCCATCACGGTTTTGATATAATCCAGGTTGGCATAAGACAAAGCTTCTTAAACTGTGGATCTCAACCCTACATGGGATCACTTAACAATGTGGGGATCACAAAATATGATTTATAAAGAGTAAGTGTTTGATTTGATACCTATTTAATATATTTATATACCTAGGATCACGTAAAAATTTCTCAGTGGAAAAGGGGTCACAAGTAGAAAAACTTTAAGAAGTTCTGGTATAAGAAATTAAATGGGAATTTTGGGGGGAGTTTTGCAGAAGCTAACACACAAAGACCAGCAGATGACACAGAAAAAGAAACTCAGAAATGCATAAAGTATATGTATAGTATTGCATAATAGCAACCCAAATTTCACAATAAGGTACTGTAAACACTCCATAGAAGAAAAAGAACAAATTCAGACTTCTTCTGTGGTATAAAGAGAAAGCCCAAAAATTGTACTTGGATTTTCTAATTTTCAGTGAGCACCACACTCCTAATCCGGAGATGTGGAAGGGCTAACTGTATCCCCAAGCAGGTGTGGGCAACAGATTTGTCATTTCCACGATTTCCTTGTGTTGCCAGATCTCTACATTTCTAAACCAGCTCCTGCTTTTTATTCAAGCTTCCAAGAGGTGCCTGAGTCTCTCATCCTTTTGAAAAAAAAAGATATTCTTGTTATACTTAACTGAAATAGCTTTGATTGATTCAAGGAGGTATTCAGGCCTTGTTCACACCTGCTTCTAATTGATTCAATCAAGATATGTTCTCACTTAACAAAGGTAATTACTTTTAAATGGGGTGAGAGTATTCAGTGGATCCACACTCTTTTTTTTTTTTTTTATTTTTGGTTTTTTATGAGGCAATTGAGGTTAAGTGACTTGCCCAGGGTCACACAACTAGGAAGTGTCAAGTGTCTGAGACCAGATTTGAACTCAGGTCCTCCTGACTTCAGGACTGGTGCTCTATCCATTGCACCACCTAGCTGCCCCTGGATCCACACTCTTACTTTCCCAATATTGTTTCAATATATATATATATATTGGCACATAATGAAAGACTTGATCCTTTCAGGCCATTTCATGAATTCGCATGCAGTCAGCATCAACCAGGGCCTGGAAGCATTTCTGCCAAGCACTCTGTCCACTGTGCTACTCACGGTCTTATAGTTCTGATTTGTTTCATGAATGACCTTGTCTTCTCGTGGGGTCAGAATGTGAAAAAGCATGACTCGGTCCTCTGCCCACTGTGTCCCATTGATTATCACAGGTTTTTGAGTAGGCACAGCCTCCCACCCTATGCCATCCCTTCTTTCTCTGGTGCTTGAGACAGGGTTCTTACCTGAGACCTACTGGCCAGGTTTCAGAGCTCCTGCAAGCCTTCTCAGGAAACAGAGAACACCCTACTGGCTAGAGTTCCCCTACTTTGCCATTTCCCCCCACCCTTTGCTGGGCTGGACTTTGAGAATTAAATGTGAGCTCCATGAGCATCTAGGAGGCACCATAGAGCACAGACCGGGAGCCTGACTCACCTTCCTGAGTTCAAATCCAGGCTCAGACATTTACTAGCTGTGTGATCCTGACCAAGTCACTCAACTCTGCTTGCCTCAGTTTCCTCATCTGTAAAAATGAGCTGGAGAAGGAAATGGCCAACCACTCCAGCATCTCTTCCGAGAAATTCCCAAATGGGGTCCTGCGGAGTCAGACATGAACAAACAATAATAAATGTGAGCCCATTGAAGGCAGGGAATGATTCTGTGTTTTTGCCTTTCCTTCTATCTCCAGAACTTATCATAGTGACTGGCACCCAATAAAAGCTTAAAAACACTTGTCAATGACTCAAGGGGGTTATTTAGTTTCATGTTATTAATCCTCCTCTTCCTCTTGGCGGAATAGCCAACCTGAGCCTTAGAGCCATGTCGCGTGTCATGGCTCAGCATCACACGGAGCATCCTGGGATCTCCTCCAAAGCCACCCACAGGCAAGGGATGATTCCAGCAGCCCATGCTGCCCTAAATCCAGCTCAGATAGAGCCTGTCTCAGCCTTCAGTGAGAAGGAGCCACTCCAGTGCCAGGAGCTAATCCGCTGACAGCTGGTTCTGCTGGTCAGGATAAATAACCAGAAGCCATTCGATCCGCTCCCAGAACTCAGCTGCTCCTGGTGCCATGAGCCATCCCTGTACCTTGTCCTCCCTCCTCTCGGGAACTTCTTCCTAGGGAAGAACTAGGTCTTTTCACCAATGGCTCCAAACAAAACAGGGCCAGGGTTCTAATCTGATGCCCCCTCTTAGTTGCTGCCACTGGATTGCAATCCTGGCTTCCTGAAGGGAAAGGGGAGGGGAAGAGGTTTAGTCATGGAACCTTAGGAAGGAGCCATGGGAAAAGACCTCACCAGTTATAGATAATGTGCTCCATGGAGCTGCAGCCTGTTCCTTCCTGTGTGTTTCTGTCCAACCTACTGGTGCCTTCAACTCCATGACCCTCAACCCTTCCCCTGAGGAAAGCAATTTGTCATTGGTAAATCCCAATTGAATCAACTTTCCCTTGCTACCTACCTTCTAACACTTTCTTAAATTTTCAGCTTCTATTTCTAGTTAAATAATTGGAAAGCATGTTAAACAGTCCATTTTTCTTTAATTGCTTCATCTTTCCAGTGTTTGTGCTTGGAATGATTTTTTTTCCTTGAGAGGTGAGTCTGCAATGATTTCTTCACCTTTCTTCATAGATTCTTCAAAGGGCTATTTAGTGACATTTTTCTTCCTCCTCCTCTTCTTCTTCCTCCTCCTTTCCTTCCTCTTCTTCCTCCTCTTCCAGAGCTCAGAGAAGAATGGCTCTGGGATGAGATTTCTTTTTTTATTTGATGTTTGGAAAACTCCTATGTAGATGGATATGCTGCTTAGTTTTTTTTATAATGGACTAAAAAGGTCGAAATGTCGCCCTTATCCTCAGGAGGTACATGGAAAGTATCTTTGGGATGATTCCTCCCACAGACAAGATGTTGGGGACGGGGTGAAGAGTACCTCATCCCCTTCCCACATGGTTTTGATTTCTCCCACGAAGTCCCTACCCCACGAGGCTTTAATGCTTTTCATTCATTGCTAGTTATGAGTTCTTATTATGATTGGGACAATAACATCTATTAAAATTTTGTTCTTAAGTTTTTATGGATCATTGTGGTGATCAGGCAGTTGTAGGTAATAGATTTTTCTATGATGAATCTATCATTCAAGGATAATTTATTTCCCGAATTTTCAAGAACATTTTGTATTTGTATTTTGAGAAATTGCCATCTGTTTATTTATGAGTTTTAGGAAGGTATATGATTCTGGCTCCATGATTATGACTTTCTAGATATGGAATAGGTGCTATTTCTACAACCAGCAGCAATATGTTACACAATAGCCACTGCTTTCTTACAAAGTCTGTATTATTATTATTTTCATTAAATGCATTTCCATTTGGGCTAAGTGAACATAGTTATAGCTTGCAGATAGCATGGAGGGATATCTTTGGAATCTGGCTCACCCCTCTCCAAGGGAAACTGCTGTTTTCCTCCTCCAGGGAACAGGAGAAAATCCATGGCTCAGGTTTGTCCACTTTTAAGAGGGATGTTGAATTAGAATCATATCTATCTGACTCCTTCAATATTAGTAGTCCAAGAGTTTGAGTATGGTTCTGAAGGAAAGTCATTTTTGGGGCTTAAGGGAGAGAGTGACCCTCATCTAACATTTGACAACTTAGCTCTTTCCAACCAGACACTGGTTACATAAAGACCATCACAAATAATGAATAGTGAATAAAGCATTTACCCAAACAAATAGCAAACAGAAATCAGAAAAGTCTCTAGCTTGGAGAGAGGGGAGAATCTCAGTTCAAAGAGGGCAGAATCTCACCCAAGGAAAGTCATTCTTGGAGTTTATAGGAAAACAATCTGGGGACACAGAGAAAAATCATCTTTCCATAAATGTGTCTATGTGTCTTTCCCAAAGGGTCTCTGAAGTCATGTGTTTCTTCTCCAAGAAGCTCTGTCTCCAAATCCAAAAGCCCTGTACACTGGCATGAAGCACAGTGCCCTGCTCAGCATTAGCTCTGCCAATACAGAGTCACATCTCCTTCTGCAAAAGTCCCTGAACTCGAACAGAAGTCTTGTGACACTGCCATCACTCCCATCACTCCCATCACTACTACTTATCACTTCTTTAATTTCTCTTAGGACCCTAGGATTTACAGCTGGAATGTAAAAATCAATCAGTACAAGTAACTTCCTCATTTTAAAGAAACTGAGATCTAAAGGGGATGTAAGTTTGCACAGATCATAAATGGTTAAGTCAGGATTTGAACACAGAGCTCCTGATTCAAAAAGACAAAACTTTTCTTTTTCTTTCTTCTTTCTTCCTTTTTTAAAAAAAATTTCACTCTTTCTGCTTCTTCTTGCAGGATATCTAGGATTGTGATTTTAGAATCTCAATGTAGTGACTGCATTCTCCTTATCTATAAAAGATTTATATATATATGAATCTTTACAGAACTTTCTCATTTCTTGTCTATTTGTTGCCCTCTTAAATGCCCTTGAAATGACTTTGCTCGATGAGATCGCTCATCAAGCTTTCTCCAAATTCATTTTTCTTTCTGCTGCCATTTTATGAGCTAATATTACTCATAATCTTCCTCCATTCTCCTCTGGGGCATCATACATCCAAGAGTTTATGTTTAAAAACGGCATGACTCTTGGCCGCCACATATTCCCACTTGGCAAGAAGACTTAATGTTCACTGGCTGAGACAGCTCCTCAGCATTTTGATCTCCTCATTGTATCAGTTCATGTACATTGGTTACACTTCTTTAGAAAATAATCTAATTTTCATGTATACATATATTCAATTTGGCAAGTATTTTAACATAATTAACATGTAGTGGATTTCCTGCCATCTGGGGGAGGGGTGGGGACTAGGGGGGGAAAATATGTAATGGAGAGCTTTGTAAGGGTCAGTGTTTTGCAAATAAAAAGTTTTAATTAAAAAAAAGAAAAGAATCTAATTTTCTAATTGTAGATCTAGAAAATTTTGGAATCTAGAGTATGGAGATGAAGAGGGCAGCTGATGTGTTCTTTACTTTCTCTCCCTTCTTGAACAAGAATCTCGAGGATTCTTAATTAAGCTTGATCCCAATCCTGAGCTTGAAGACATTTATCTACAATTTGAGGCATCTTTTTGAATGGCCCTTTTGTTTAGGGCTGTTCCTTACACAGGTTAGATTCAGGTACATGGATTTTTAAGACTGCAAGAGATACATCACTGTCCTGAGCTTTTCCTAAGAAATGTTTTGGTGGAAACTGCATGGATATAGGAGCAAAGTGCTCTATTGTAATTCTTGTACCCACCAGGAAAAAATACTCCCAATGGGGAATGGTCCCACCAATAAGCAAAGATTTTAGCAATAACAAGTCAGGGTCCTCAGGGTGAATCATTGTTCATTTCTATTCTGCTTCTTCCCCCTTTGAAAATCTAGTCTTTGGAGATGTTGCCCAGACAGGTAATATTAGGAGAGAATTGGGTAATGACAAGGTTGGGGCTCTGAACCCAGTTTTTCTCTGATTTTGTTTGAATCCAATTTACCACTTGGATTTATAGAACAGGAAAACATTCATGCTTGACCTTGTATCCCTTCTTTAGGTAGGAGAAAATGCTGATTTATTGGAACAATCTATCTGTCTTACTCTAGATCAGGGCTTCTTAAAATTTTTCAACTTTTTGCCTAAGAAATTATGATGTGAACCTGAATATATAAATATATAAAATAGGTACACAAATCAAATATTTACTGATAGTAAACCATAAAGAAATTTATTTGAAAGCAATTCTTTGGTGTACATATAATTCTACCATTTATTAAAAATGAAATCAAATTTACATACTAATGAGATGAATGTGCTTATTTATTTTTACACAAAGATTTCAGTCACATGACCCCATAGGGGGCTGTAACCCATAGTTTAAAAAACTTTGCCCTAGATTTCCACATCTTCATTTGCTTTTTTCTTTTTAAACAAAGTCAATTTGATTCAAGATGACATTTGATGAGGTTAAGTATAAAGTCCTATAGCTAGATTCAAATTTTTAAAAAGTGTTCAGTAAAAAAGTAGCAGTGAGATGGTTAGATAGTTAATTAACTAAACAAAAAACTGACAAACATGTTAAAGTGTTTACTAGGTGTTAGCCTCTGGAGATACTAATAAAAAAAAAGAAAGTGTATGTGAAAAATATCTGGTCTCCACAATGATATAACAGAATGAAAAACTAATCTTATCCAGCCTGCATTAAGAAGGAAGAGAATATCCAGAATGAGGGAGTGGATAGTTTCCTGGAATGATGCATTAGCCAAACCACATTCATAGTGGTATGAGTTCAGTTCGAGACAACATGTTTTATAGAAGATGCCAGCAGTTTGGCACAGTGGACAGTATACTGGACTTGGGGTCATGAAGACCTTGGTTCAGCTATCTCCTCTAACACTTGGTAATTGCATGGGGAGGACCAAGCCATTTAATTTCCCCATGCCTCAGTTTCCTCAACTGTAAAATGAGAGGATTGGTTTCTATGACATCTAAAGTCCTTTCTGTCTCTAAATATGGATGGATTTCTGATTCTGAGCCTTGGATAGGTGGGTGATCAGGGGGATGATGGGTCTCTAGATCACAGAAGATTGGTTGAAGGAACTGGGGATGTTTAACCTGGAGAAGAAAAGATTTAGGGAAGACCTTAACTAAGCTCAGCCCTCAGAGGGAGCAGAAGGAATGATCAGCAAAAGCTTCCAGGGAAGATTTATGTGTGATGCTCAAAGAAGCTTCCTCCTACTTACTGTTGTTCTAAGAGCAATGGGTCCTTGGAAGGAGTAGAGGGAAGAGGGCCATGGCCCTCAAGGGCAGCCCTCAAACTCCTCACTCTGAAGGTAGAGAGCATTTCACTCAGATTCAAGTGGGATGAGAAAGCTTCTTCCTCCATTCTCAGATTTCAAGGCTTTGTTTGAGGGCGCCATTTATCCTTCCCATCACCAAGGTCCAGATTCTGAACTTGTCTCTCACGCTTCCCTCCCTCTCATCTGTCAGTTCCAGTCTTGTCGATTTTTTCCTACGTATCCTCTCTCTCATCTGTACACTTCTCCCCATTCAATCACCTGTCTAGGTCAGCCTTGCACCTCTTGCCTGCACTTATGTGTAAAGGAAAAACCTCCCTGATGACCCAGTCCCCTTTGAGAACGAAGGGCAAACAACCACCTCTGGACACCTGCAATATTTTCCTAATTGATCTCCTGTATCCACCCTTCTGATCCATCCTCCACAAAGCTGCCAAAATAACTTTTTCAAAGCACGATTTGACCATGTCATTCTCCTACTCAAGATTCTTCAATGGCTCCCTACTGCCTGTAGAGTAAAATACACATTTCCCAGTTTGGCTTTTAAAATCCTTTACACTCTGGTTCATTTTTATTTCACTCTATACTCATTCATATAGGTAGGGGTAGAGTCAAAATTACCCTTATCCTCCATGGCTTTTATATATTTATCAGGTGAGAACCTATCTGGATTGTTCACTAGGCAAAAACAAGGACTGGACACTCCCCTCGGTGTGATGGGAAGTTAATTCAGATTTTCTGAGTCTCAGAATTAAAAATTTATTAAGTTAGGACAGAGCATTTCAAGCAAACTTCTGAGGAAGAGTTGTTTATAGGGAAAGAAAGGACTTCAGTCCCAGCCTCATTCTCATTTTCTCCTCCTCCTCCTCTTTTGACCAGAGGAGGAACTAGTAAAATTTGAAGGACTTATTTGGACTTATATAATGGCAGATAGATAACTGGTGCTTGGCTCATGGACAGACTGCATGAGAATGAGAGATTCAGGGTTCACCAAAGAAAAACCAACAGAAAAGGAAGGCTTCTCCTGAGGGGGACATCTCACAGTCTCCAGCAGAAGGACCTGGGCCATCCAGGAGCTATGAGCAGTTTCATTTGCCACATGTGCTCTGTAAGCTTGGGCCCACTTTCCCCTATATCCTATTTGTTCTTGTGGGAAAGTATATCCTAGAAGTGTGGAAGCTACATTTGTTCCAATCATCCTCATGATACCACCTTAATAAATATTCCTTCTGAAGAGCTATTTAAATCTGATTGAGTAATTTATATTGACTGGTAATCATTGGGAAACCCACTTATAGGGGTTCTTGTGTTCTAGCATTATAAAGACAACTTCCAATCCTCCAGAGCTAACTTAGTGTAACTCTCAGGGCCTTAATAACCACATTTTGGGGACCCCAATAGTCAATGAGAATGAATAGTGGGATGAGGACCCCCAAAGTCTGCATGGGCTTCCCACATATTTCAACTGAACTGGTCTACTTAACTGTTATCTGAATCGTCTCTTACCTTCCTGCTTTTAGAAAGGCCATTATTCTGTTCTCCCCAACTGCCTTTCCTAGAATTATATGTACTTCATGCCTCTTCCTCTTAGAACACTTTGCTTCCTTCCTTGAGTTGAGTCTCAAGACACCATCTCCACAAAAGTGGAGTCACTGTCCAGTTAGCTGTGATGATGGTTTTATAACTCTAAATGTACTTATCCCAAGATAATTTGTATTATAATTAATTTTTTATAAATATTTCTTTCAATGTCCTATTATCTTGCTACATTCCCCTTCCTTTCCTTCTCTTCCCTTCTTCTCTTCCCTTTCCTTCCCATCAACAATAAGTAAAATGACAAAAAAAAATTAACCTCAAAAAAATTAAGGAAGAAAGATAAAGGGTCTAACTGAGTTTTGGACAACCAAACTTTTTGTAACTCCAAAGTGTTCCAGGATGAGGAAGCATACTCCTGCTGTGTTCTGTCCATGTCTGGCCATATTGGGAGTTCTGGGTTCAGTTCTGAGCACATCATTGAAGGAAGGCCCCTGGTCCAGAGGAGAACCATCAGGATGGTGAAAGCCCTCTTGGGAAAGGAATATGAGGAGCAGTTGAAGGAACTAGGCAGGTTAACCTGGGAAGAAAAGACTCAGGGGGCACATGATAACTATTTCCAAGTGTTTAGGAGACAGGTACCTGAAAGAAGGGTCAGATTTTCTGCTTAGCCCCAGAAGGAAGTCAGAAGCACTGAGGGCAAAGTTGAAAAGGGACAGATTTAAGATGGTATCAGATAAAACTTAAATTATTTTAATCCCAAAGTAGAATGTGTTGCTCCACAAAGCATAACAGCGTCTACTTGAAGAGTTGTTGTGAGCATCAAAAGAGATAAAAAGTTTGCAAACTTTACAATTCTCTATGAAAGCTCTTGTTAGTTTCCCACTTATTGAAGGTCTTCAGGCAGAAGCCAGGGTACAACGTGTGAGCTGTATGGCAGAGGATTCTTGTTCAAACCAGGTTTGGGCTGAATGGTTTCTGGCTTCTTTTCCATCTTTAAAATTTTTGATTTGATCTAAAGGGAAGACTCTGGACAGTTAAGCTTACTCCCTTCCTTAGACCCAATGATACCTCCTCCCCTAAGGCACTCCCTTCCTTCTCCCTGGACTTTTTTTGCTGGCTATCTGACATGCCTGGAATGCTCTCCTTTCTCACCTGTCTCCTAGTTTCCCTGGCTTCCTTCACAACAGTCCAAATCCTACCTTTTGAAAAAGGTTTTTATTAGTTTTTGTTTTCCCACTTCATTCTTCCAGTCTCTTCCCTCCCAAGTAACTTCCTATTTATGTGTCTTGTTTGTCCACAGTTGTTTTGATGCTGTTTTTCCATTACACTGTGAGTTCTTTGACAGCAGTGATTTTTTTTACCTCTCTCTGTATCCCTAGCATTTAGCACCATGTCTTGCTCATAGTAGTCACTTCAGTATTTGTTGACTACCTGCCAGAGTTAATCTCGTTGAGCCTTGTTTAGCTTTTCTGAAGAATAGGACCGATCAAAATACCCTAGCTTCTTCACAGGACTGTTAAGAGATTGGAATAAGATGTTTGTAAAGTGATTTGCAAACTTTAAATCACCATATAAATCATTATTATTTCCATCTGAGTTATCTGTGCCTTCATTTCTAAATCTTTAACTTTTCTGGACCTCTGTAAAATAGCCTGATAAAAATCTACAATTTTATCAGCACTAAATCTATAATCTAGTTACATGAATTATCTCACAGAGTCCTTGAGAGGAATTGTGCTTTTTAACCCCCCCACACCAAATTATAGTTACTATTACATTTGTATGTGATTTTTAAAAAGTCATGAAGCTAGGAGATGTCAGTGTCAAGACTTCACCCTCAAGTTCCAGGACCCCAGCCCTTTCTAATATCTTATACTACATAATATAAAGGGAGCTGGTTCCTGGTCATTTTTACTTTAAGAACCTGTTTAAAGTTGCCTGTGATTTTTCAGACAAACTCTACTTTAGGATCAAAACATTTTATACTTGGTCACTTTCCAAAGGTGTATTGCTTTTGAAAAGTTTGAACTAAATCTGGTCAGTTGGTTTTGCTTAAAGAGAATCTCTCCTTAAGATGGAAAAATCTCTCTCCAACCCCTTCTAGTAGGATAAGAGCATCCATGTTCTTTTTAAACCCATTTAACTCATTCTGAGCTTCCTAAATTGGGGATTTATGCAACATCTGACATCTTAGGGAGTAAGAGGAAAAAGTCCTATATGTAAAAAAAATCTTAAAACTGAGAGGAATGGGGTGTCCACCAATTGGGAAATCGTTGAACCAAATGTAGTATATGAATGTAATGGGATACCATTGTGCTATAGGAAACGATAAAAGGGACTATGATAGAGAAATCTGGGAAAATTTGTTGAAATTGATGCATTGTGAAGTAAGCAGAACCAGTAAAACAACTTATAACAATCACACTATAAAAGAGAGGAATTTTGAAAGACTTAAGAACTCTGAACAATGCAGTGACCAACCATGATTCAAGAGGACAGATGATGAATAATAAATAAATTATAAAGGTGTCTAGCCATCTCTTGATATACAGTGATGGATAAGATATGCAGCATGAGACATGTGTTTCTGGAATGACCAAAATAAGAATTGTTTTTACTTGACTCTGCACATTTGTTACAAGACGTTGTATTTTTGTTTTGTTTTATGTTTTTTGTTTTTTTGTTTTTTTTCTAGTCAGGTGAGGTAGGAGAGAAAGAAAATAAAAGCTTAATCTTTTAAATGGAATGAAAAATAAACAAATTAAACCCTCCACTTCTACAAATGTAACCAGGGGCTCAAGCCAATTTGCATAAAACTTTTCTCAGTGGTATAGAATAATTATTCAATGATCCCATTCAGTTTATGAGAGCTGGCTAGAGGAAAGACTCTTGGTCTTATGATTTTCAGTATCGGGAGGAGAGACAGATTCTCTTCAGGGAGAGATCCCTGGAAGGAGAGAAAAACTCTGGGAAGAAGCTGACATATAGAAAATCTGGCACCTTGATCATGTCCCTATCGCTAGCTTACTTATTACACCATAGACTTCAGAGAATTTCTCCTTGGGTGAGCTCTGGGTCTTCCTCTCTTGGCTTAGTTGAGATATCTTACCCCTTGTGGATGAGCTCATTTTATTCTGTGTATTGTCTGGCATATTCTCAATCTGTATAATTTTTATGATTTCTTTTTCCTATTGGTTTCCTATTGGAAGAAAGATGCTGCTATTATTTTATCTGCTATCATGAAATTCTAAAAGTCATAAAATTCATGACAGCAAGATGGATCTGTATATAGAGTGAAGAACTTGAAACTAGGAAGATCTCAGGAATGATGGGTAGAAGCTGAAAAGAGGAAGATTTGGTTTTAAAAGGAGGAAAAAATAGAAGGGTCAGGTACAACTGAAAAAATGGCTTAACAATTGTGTTATAATTTTAATTATTTTATAATTAGCAAGTATTTATTTGTTTTGTTCTACTTCTCCTACCTTCAAAAAAAAAAGAAAGAAAAAGAAAATAAATACTTTGGAGAAAAATGCATAGTCAAGCAAAACAAAATAAATCCTTTGGGGAAACATGCATAGTCAAACAAAACAAAATTTCACATTGGCCACATCCTCAAATCTGAATCTCATTCTTCATAATGAGTCCATCACCTGTCAGGAGATGGGCAAAATTTTTCCTCATTCATTCACTGGAATCATGATCGGTTACTGTTTAGAGTTCTTAAGTCTTTCAAAGTTTTTCATTTTTCTCAATTTTTGAGAAAAATATTTTATGAAGTATTGGTACTAATTGTTCTTAAATTTTTAATGGACTTTCCCTGTGAATCCACAGGACCAAGAATTTATTTCTTTTTAAATTTTTTATTAATTTTTTTTTATTTTCAAAACATATGCGTGGATAATTTTCAACATTCACCCTTCAAAACCTTGGGTTCCAGATTTTTTCCATCCCTTCCTCTCACCTCCTATCCTAGATGGCAGGTAATCCAATATATGTTAAACTCTACTGTACATTTCCACAGTTATCATGCTGCACAAGAAAAATCAGATCAAAAAGGAAAAAAAATGAGAAAAAATGCAAATAACAAAAAAGTGAAAATATTAAGTTTTTTTCATTTCTTTTTAATTAAAGCTTTTTATTTTCAAAACATATGCCTGGTTAATTTTCAACATTAACAAATTAGAGACAGCTAGGTGGGGCAGAATAGAGCACCAGCCCTGACATCATGAGTATCTGAGTTCAAATGTGACTCAGACACTTAACATTTCCTAGCTGTGTAACCCTGGGCAAGTCACTTAACTCCAATTGTCTTAGCAAAACCAAAACCAAAATAAATAAATAAATAAAATTAACTAATTAGTTCAAATTACTAATTGGAACTAATTGAACTCAGATCCTCCTGATTCCAGGACTGCACTCTATCTACTGTGCCATTTAGCTGCCCCAGCGACTGGATTTTTTTGAGGATCAAACAAGATAACAATTATGAAGCACTTAGCAATACAAGTATGACCTTGGGCAAGTAATTTAATTCCAATTGCCATACAAAATAAAATAAAATAAAATAAAAATCCCAATACTATAATTACCCCCTATTTTATAGACAAGGAAATGAAGGCAAATAGAGGTTAATGATTTGCTTAGAGTCATATAGCTAGCAAGTGTCAGAGACTAAAGTTAAACTCAGATCTTCCTAATTCCAAGACCAAGGCTTTATTCGCTATATTTATTGCTTAACTGTCCAGTCCAAGTCATTTGGAAAATATAAAATTTGGTGACAAATTGGATATAGAAATGACATAGAGGATAAAATGGACATTTCTTTGCAAATGAATGATGATTTTTCTTTTTTTTCTCTATTAAAGCTTTTTATTTTTCAACACATATGGGTGGACAATTATCCAAAATTAGCTCTTGCAAAATCTTATGTTTCAATTTTCCCCACCCTTTCCCCACTCCTTTCCCTAGATGTCAAGTAGTCCAATATGTTAAACATGGTAGAATTATGTTAAATCTAATATATGCATACATATTTATACAATTATCTTGCTACACAAGAAAAATCAAGTCAAACCAGAAAAAAAGAAGAGAAGCAAAATAAACTGCAAGCAAACAACAACAAAAAGAGTGAAAATGCTATGTTGTGAACCACATTTAATTCCCACAGTCCTCTCTGGATGTAGATGGCTCTCTTCATTACTAAACAATTGGAACTGGTTTGAATCATTTCATTGTTGAAGAGAGCCATGTCCATCAGAATTGATAATCATATAATCTTATTGTTGCCATGTATAATGATCTGGTTCTGCTCATTTCACTCACCATCAGTTAGTTCATGTAAGTCTTTCCAGGGCTCTCTGAAATCATTCTGCTGGTCGTTTCTTACAGAACAATAATATTCCATAACATTCATATGTCATGATTTATTCAGCCATTCTCCATTCAGTTTCCAGTTTCTAGCCACTACAGAAAGGGCTGCCACAAATATTTTTGCACATGTGGGTCCCTTTCTCTCCTTTAAGATCTCTTTGGGATATAAGTCCAGTAGAACCATGCTGGGTCAGAGGGTATGCACACTTCGATAACTCTTTGGACATAGTTCCAAATTCAAGAACTTATTTCTTTAGTAGTTTCTTTACAAGCAGATCCATTTCTTTTTCTGAGATTGGGTTATTTAAGATCTCTATTTAGAATTCTGGTAGGCTCTCAGACCTGTGGAGGGGGAAGGAATTTGTGACCAAAGAAGAACTAGAGGTCATCATTAATCACAAAATAGATAAGTTTGACTATATCAAGTTAAAAAGTTTTTGTACAAACAAAATGAATGCAGACAAGATTAGAAGGGTAGCAGTAAACTGGGAAAATATTTTTACATCCAAAGGTTCTGATAAAGGCCTCATTTCTAAAATATATCAAGAATTGACTCAAATATATAAGAATTCAAGCCATTCTCCAATGGATAAATGGTCAAAAGATATGAACAGACAATTTTCAGATGAAGAAATTGAAACTATTTCCGGTCACATGAAAAGGTGCTCCAAGTCACTATTGATCAGAGAAATGCAAATTAAGACAACTCTGAGATACCACTACACACCTGTCAGATTGGCTAAAATGACAGGAAATGATAATGATAACTGTTGGAGGGGATGTGGGAAAACTGGGACACTGATACATTGTTGGTGGAACTGTGAACGGATCCAACCATTCTGGAGAGCAATTTGGAGCTATGCTCAAAAAGTTATCAAACTATGCATACCCTTTGACCCAGCAGTGTTTCTACTGGGCCTGTATCCCAAAGAGATTTTAAAGGAGGGAAAGGGACCCACATGTGCAAAAGTGTTTGTGGCAGCCCTTTTTGTAGTGGCAAGAAACTGGAAATTGAAAGGATGCCCATCAATTGGAGAATGGCTGAATAAATTATGGTATATGAATGTTATGGAATATTATTGTTCTGTAAGAAATGACCAACAGGAGGATTTCAGAGAGCACTGGAGAGACTTGCATGAACTGATGCTGAGTGAAATCAGCAGAACCAGGAGAACATTATACACAGCAACAAGACTATATGATGATCAATTTTGATGGACATGGTTCTCTTCAACAATGATGTGATTCAAACCAGTTGTTCAGCGATGAAGATAGTCATATACATCCAGAGAGAGGCCTGTGGGAACTGAGTGTGAACCACAACACAGCATTTTAACGCTTTCTGTGAATATTTCCATGCATTTTGTTTTCCTTCTTAGGTTTTTTTTTTCTTCTCCTCTTTCTAGATCTGATGTTTCTTGTGCAGT
>JAJPUD010002187.1:207832-237137 GCA_023553655.1 Myrmecobius fasciatus | reverse complement strand
GAAAAAAAGTTTTTGCAAAGGTCAATGTTGAAAAATCACTCATATGTTTTGTAAATAAAAAGCTTTATATAAAAAAAAATAGAATTCTGGTAGGGTGAGCACTTTATATTTTTGAAAGCATTCTTCTATTTCTTTTGTGTTCTTATTTTTGTTAGCATATAATTGTGTATAATATGTTCAAATATTCTTTTTTAATACTTCTGGTTTTGTGGTGATTTTGCCTTACTCATTTGCTATTTTATTGCCTTGACTTTTAAAAATCTTTTTTTGGGTCAGATTTGCTAAAACATTTATCGATTTTATTTGATTTTCAAAAACTAGTTTTTAGCTTTATTTAAAGCTAAAATTTCTGGGGTTTTTATTTCTAAGTTTTCTTTTTCTCTACTTTTCTAATGTTTCCTTTCCCATGTTTATTTTATATTTGGTTGGTTTTTGTTTCTTTCTAATTAAAAAAATGCATATTTAATTCATTGATCTTTTCTATTTTGTTAATATATTTTGTAGAGATATAAATTTTCTTCTGAGGTCTGAGTTAACTGCATCTCAACAATTTTGGTATATTGTTTTAATATAATTTTCTTTTATATAGTTTTAATTGTTTCTATGAGTTGTTCTTTAACCTATTTATTATTTAGGATTTTATTGTTAAATCTCCACTTGAGTCTATGTTTTTTGTTTGTGATCCCTGTGCCAAAAGTTATTTTTATTATGCTATAGTCTATAAAGAATGTATTAATTATTTTTACTTTTTTCCATTTGCTTGCAATATCTCTGTGATCTAATATATGGTCAATTTTTGTAAAAATTCCATGTGGTGATGAGAAATATGCATATTCTTTAGCACCCCCATTTAGAAGATCTCACAAGTTTTTTTTTAACTCTAGTTTCTCCAGCAGTTCAGTTCCTTGTCTTTCCTTTTATTTGTCTTTTGTACCAACAGAAAGGGATTCAAAACCAAGAAAGGGATAATAAAGTCTCCTGTCATTATTGTGTTACTGTCTATGTGATCTTGTAGCTCAGTTTATATTTCTTTATGAATTGGATTCTAAAGCATTTGGAGAATATAAGTTTATTAGTGATAGTGATTTGTTTCCCATGTTTCCTTTTACCCTAATGTATTTTTCCCTACATTCCTCAGTTTTATTTTATGTATGTCTTCTTTTTTCTTTTTCTGAAAAGTGCCCATTCATATCCTTTGACCATTTATCAATTGGAGAATAACTTGTATTTTTATAAATTTGATTCATTTCTCTATATGTTTGCAAAATGAGACCTTTATCAGAGAAACTTGTAAACAAATTTCACATTTTCCTGTTTTTCTCCTAATCTTGGCTGTGTGTGTGTGTGTGTGTGTGCATGCACATGCATGTATGTAAAACCTTTTAAATTTAATGTAATCAAAATTATCTATTTTATATCCTGTCATGCTCTTTATATTTTGTTTGGACATAAATTCTTTATCTTTAGATTTGACAGACAAAGTATTCTATGCTCCCCTAATTTGCTTATGATATTATCTTTTTTTTCTAAATAATGTACCCATTTTGACCTTATCTTAGCATACATATTAGTCTATGCTTAATTTCTGCCAAATTATTTTTCCAGTTTTCCCAATTTTTGTCAAATAGTGAATTCTTATACCCAAAGCTTGGATCCTTGTGTTTTTCAAACACTAGATTATTATGATTATTTTTTACTGGGTAGTATGTCTCCAAACTATTCCACTGACATACCACTCTGTTTCTTAGCCAGTTATCAGATTGTTTTGATGATTATCATTTTGTAATATAATTTGAGGTCTGGTGCTGCTAAGCCACCTTCCTCCACATTTTTTTTTCATTGATTCCCTTGATATTCTTGACCTTTTGTTCTTCCAGATGATATTTGTAATTATTTTTTCTAGCTCTATAAGATAATTTTTGGTAGTTCTACTAGTATGACACTGAATAATTAAATTAATTTAATTAGAATTTTTATTTTTGTCATATTAATTTGGTTTATCCATGAGCAATTGATATTCAATTGTTTAGATTTGATTTTATTTGTGTGAGAAGTATTTTGTAATTGTGTTCATAATGCTCCTGGATTTGTTTTGGCAGGTAGTTTCCCAAGTATTTTATATTGCCTGCAGTTATTAAATGAAATTTCTCTATCTCTTGCTGCTGCATTATATAATATGTAGAAATGATGATGATTCATGTGCATTTGTTTTATATGTTGTAACTTTATAAAAGTTGTTAATTATTTCTATTAGTTTTTTATTCTGGTACATTATTTATTTATGTTTTCCTAATCTTATTGGGAAGGCTTCAAGCTTATCCCAATTACAGGGGATAATGCTTCCTGATGTTTTAGATAGATACTAATTATTTTAAGGAAAGCTCCATTTATTTCTATGCTTTTTGAAGATTTTTTTAAAATAAGAATAAGTACTTTATTTTATTGAAAGCTTTTTCTGCATCTATTGAAATAATCATGTGATTTCTGTTGATTTTGCTATTGATTTTATCAATTATGCTGGTAGTTTTCCTAATATTGAACCAGTCTTGCATTCCTGGTACAATTCTACCTGGTCTTAGTATATGATTTTTGTGCTATGTTGCTGTACTCTCCTTGCTATTATTTTATTATAATATAGCTTTTGTTTTTTAAATGTGTTTTAAGGGTTTGTGTTCATATCTAATCTGTTGCTTTTTTTTGTTTTATTGAATTGTTTGGTTAATTCCCTTTTAAGACTGAGAAGTAGGTTTATATTTTCTTCCTTTCTAATTTTTTTCCAATTGTGATTTCCCCCCTTCTGCTTTAATCAAAGTACTACATTCCTTCAGTTACTTTGTTTTATACTTTATTCTAAGGGTATTTCTATTCCCAGTGCTTCTCTTCCTTTCACTCACAATCTCTTTCTTACATTAGTTACCACTTTCCCCTCGACTTTCTTCTTAATTCTTTTTTCTTTTCTACTGCTTTTTAATTCTCTTTTTTTCCTTCTCAGCCAATAGATTCTGCTTTCCTCTTCTCCCCTTCAACTAGTCCTAATAATTTTAATTTGATATTTTTGTGGAAAGACAGACAGACAAAGAGAGACAGACAGACAGGGATAGGGACACAGAGAGATAGAGAGATAGAGACAGAGACAGAAAGAATTTTTCTCACTGCCTTCATTACCCATCTTCTCTTTCTATCTATTCTTGATCTTCACTTTCTGGTTCATGGCCCCTAAAATTATCTAGTATCTTTATTCTCTGTATTCCTCATAGAATCATAGCTTCTTCACTTTTATTGTGAGTTTTCCCCTTTTGGCAGTTTCTGCCATGGTCTTGTAGAGCTTGCCCAAGAATACCCCTTTTTCATCTCCCTTCCTCTCTGAATAAAGTCAATTTCTGCAGGTATCAAAGAAGATAGTTTCCTTCCCACTCCCTGATTTTACAGTCTACCACTGAGCTATATTCTCTCCTAAGTTACTTTATTTTCTCCATTTGCCTCAAAACCTTCTCCCTGGGTCCATGCCTTCTCACTCAGGTATCAGTTGCCCCAAGGATATCCAACTTTTCACCACCCCCAAAGTAGGACAAATGATTTGTATTTTTAGGCATTAGATCTTCAGACTACACCTGCTACAAGTCCCTTCTCCCTTCAAAGAATATCTCTATTTATCCATAAGAGTCTGTGTCAGTGGAACCTGTTCTCACCATGAGAGCAAGACCTCCTTTTCCTTTCCCTTTATCATCTTTCTTTTCATCTCCTCACCCACTTCCCTGCAGGCTCTTTTCTTCCTGATACCACCATTTTCACCTTTAACTTATTGCTAACTTTTGATTTGAACTATATACATCATATACTTCCCTCTAACTTTATGCTCTCCTCCTTCCTTTTCATTCACTCTCCTATTTTTTAATGTAGTCCCACTAAAAAAAAAAATTCACCTGGAGGTAGAATGTTACTAGGTCCTGTTCATAATATTCCAAGTCTGCCTCTTTATTGTTATTTCCACCTGACTTTGACACTTCATCCTCCTTCCCTCACCTTTTGTATATTTAGAAAGAAGTCTCTTACTGATTTTTCTACTGTCACTCTGTTGTTATCTTTTGCTGCTACATTCATTTACCTCTCCTATATTTCTCTTGCTGGTACTATTTTAGAAGCAAATCATCTCTATATGTCTGGTTTCCTTTCTAAGAATCTTTTAAATGTCTCTATTATTGGGAATTCATCTTCTGACATTTATGATTAAATTTGAATTTGTAGGGTGAGTCACCATGGGTTGCATACTGAGCTCCATTGCTCTTCAGAACACATTATTCCATTATCTCCTGGGTTTTCTGGCAGATGCACAATAGTCTTGTGCTATCAAATTTCCTTGCCTTTGTATTTGAAGGTCTTTCTCATGTTTTCTTGAAGGACCTGTTGCCTTTGAAGTCTTGTTTCTAAATTTAAACACTATGGGTCTTAGAAATTTCAGCCTTTTTTTCTGGAGACAACATAGGAATTCTTTCAATTGGTATTTAATTTTGCATGTTCAAAAGTTCTGCAGTTCTCTTTCAATATTCCCTGCATTTTAGTATTAAAAGTTTTTGTCTTGTCATTGTGGTATTATGTTTCTTGTTCTTCTGGGAGACCTATGATCTTTATACATGCTATCCTTGAGATCAGTATGTTTTGTTTGCATAATGTGGAAAGAGGGAAAGGAGATATGATTTGAGGCTGAGTTTTGTGGCAAGCCGCTATGGGTCCAATATTGTAGCCTCACTGTCAACAGTGTGGGGTGTGGGAAAAGGGTGCTATATGAGCTCAGCAATAGGTTTATGATTTTTTCATGTTTCATGATAGATTATTATTGGTTCATTTAACTGATTTTTTTGGCATTCCAGTTGTCTTAAATTATGCATCTCCCTAAAGTGTCTTTATCTTTTGTCTTTCAAAGTTGTTTTTCTTTACAGTATTGTAGTCATTGTATAAATTGTCCTAATTCTGCTCACTTGACTCTGCATCAGTTCAAACAAATCTTCTCAGATTTCTCTTTCATTTTGTCATTTCTTAAGGTAAAATAGAATCTCATTAAATTCATATTCCATGACTTCTTTAGCCATTCCCCAAAGGGTGAGCTCCTTCTTAGTTCCAAATTCTTCATCACCACAAAAAAAGCTACTATAAATATTTTTCTATGCCTGTTCTGATTTCTTTGATCTCTTTAGAATATAAACCTCACTTGTAACATTGCTGTTATAGCAACTTTTTAACCAGGATTCCACTCTAGGGATACCTGAAAAAGCACTATGCTTGACCGATTCAAAAATAGGCAGAGTAAACATCTGCTCATGGATAGATGGGCATGTCACAGAATCATATCATATGATCATATCACAGTCTCTGGAAGAACTTGGGTGCCCAAATTTTCCTCATTATGTTGCACGGTATTCAGAATTCTTCCAGTAGTCCAATTTTTATATTTAGGGGATTGAAGGCTTTTGACTCTTCAAATTATAATGCAAATATCATGTGGTCAATTAATATCAATTAATAGGGATAAAATGTTAAGCTAGAAGAAAGGTTTTTTATATTTGTTGATTTTAACACACATTGCTTTTTGAATCACGTTGGGAGAGAAAAATCAGAGCAAAAGAGAAAAACCATGGGAAAGATGAAAAACAGAAAAAAGTGAACATAGCATGTATTGATTTACAGTCAGTTTCCTCAGTTCTTTTTTCTGGATGCAGATGGCATTTTCTGTCCAAAGTCTATTGGGATTGCTTTGGATCTCTGAACTGTTGAGAAGAGCCAAATCTTTCATCACTAATCATTAAACATTCTTGTTATTGTGTACAATGTATTCCTGATTCTGCTTGTTTTGCTCAGCATCAGTTCATGCAAATCTTTCCAGGCTTTTCTAAAATCAGCTTGTTCATCATTTTCATAGAACAATAATGTTCCATTACCTTCATATACCACAGTTTGTCCAGCCATTCCCCTGTTGATGAGCATTCACTCCTTTTCCAATTCTTTGCTATCACAAAAAGAACTGCTATAAACATTTTTGCCCATGTGGGTCCTTTTCCCTCCTTTATGATTTCCTTGGGATACAGACCCAATAATGGCACTGCTGGGTCAAAGGGTATATGCACAGTTTGATAGCCCTTTGGGCATAGTTCCAGATTGCTCTCCAGAATGGTTAGATCATTTCATAACTCCACCAACAATGCTTTATTGTCCTGATTTTCCCACATCCCCTCCAACATTTATTATTATCTTTGTATATCTCTAATCAATAGTAAATTAGAACATTTTTTTCATATAAGTATAGATGGCTTTAATTAGAAAAAAGTTTAGAAATGACCTAAACCAATTCACTTGTTTTATAGAGGAGGAAATTGAGGAATAGAGGAGAGTGAGTGGTTTGTCCAAGGTGGCACAACAGCCAAGTGACAGCCACTGCCTTAAAGACAAGTGTCCAGACTTCCAATCTGGCCCTATTTCCTTTGGCCCTCAGGGAGGGTTTGCTGGCAGCCTTCTGAGTGGGAGAGCAGACTGGGAGTGGTGAGAAAGGGAAGCAGTGGAATAGACTTTTGGGAGAGGAGGATCAAAGACAAACTTTGTCATTTTGGTGATCTTGTTCATGACAGATCTTGGCTACAAGTGGACCACACTGGCAATGTTGTCTTTGCAGAATAAAACTTCTGAAATCAGAGTCAGAAAGCTTAGAAGTTAAAATCCCACTTCTGACACCTACTAGCTATATGATTCTGGACAGGTCACATAGTTTCCACATCTATAAATGGGAATAACAGTTCTTTTAGCTTATTTTGAGGCTCAAATGAAATGGGAAAATACTTTGCAACATGATGAAAATGAGGAAGAGTGAGGGTGGGGGGAGAATTGTGATTCAGGTTCCTTCCTGGCTTATGGAACAAATAATAGGCCAGCAAACTAAACAACTTCAGAAAGTGGTTGCTATAGATATGGCAGGCCACAATAGTAATGATTGATAAATGATATTCTTTAGAATAATAATTTTTTTAAAATTTTTTAAAAATTTTTTATGATTAATGAATCTTTTTTTTAATAGTATAGAAGTTTTTTTTTTTTTAAATTTTATTTGCATAACATATGTGTGGGTAATTCTTCAACAATAATCCTTACATAGCTTTCTGTTACAAGTTTTTCCCCCCAACTCCCCACCCCTCCCCTAGAGGGCAGGATATCCACTACATGTTAATTATGTTAAAATATTGGCAAATCGAATATATGTATACATATTTCCAAACTTATCATTGTTGTGCAAGAAAAATCTTATCTACACAAAAGATATATCAGATAAAGGAAACACAATGTAAGCAAACATCAGTCAAGGAGTATGAGAATGTTAGGTTGTGGTCCACATTTCACATCCCTCTCTCTGGGTGAATATGGCTTTCTTCAGTGAACAATTGGAGGTGGTTTGAAACATATCATTGTTGCAGAGAGCCATGTCCATCAGAATTGATCGTCATATAGTACTGTTGTTGCCGTGTATAATGATCTCCTGGTTCTGCTCATTTCACTCAGCATCAGTTCATGTCTCTCCAAGCCTCTCTGAAATCACCTTGCTGGTCATTTCTTACAGAACAATAATATAGAATAATAATATTTAAGAATACAGGTAGATATTATTTTAGTCTGGAACCCTTTCTTTCTGAGGACAGCAGAGTGCCCAAGCTTCTGGCCCCAACCTCCTACCTCTCCTTTTGGCAGGAATTAAAGTCTCCTTTGAAGAAGGGTGTTGGTGGCTAGAGATCCCCATTCTGCCTCCCTTCAGGCCCATCAGACTTCATGTAGGAGACCACCCACACTACATAGACATTATATTACTTTCATCTTTTCTATAGGTAGGCATTATGAGTATTATTATCTCCTTTTTACAGATGAAAAAAGTGGGACTCCTAAGAAGAATGATCTGAGACCACAAAACTAACCAGTAATTATTAGACAGGATTTGAACCCAAGTTTTTCCTGCTCATTCCACCATATACCACATTGTTCCTCCATCCAAGCCACCAATTATAGCCACTCAATAGGGATTTGGAGAACAAAAGATACCATTTCAGATGCAGATGACTTTGGAGATGAAGAGAGCCAAGTCTTTCATTTTATAGATGACAATACAAAGACCAAGAGAGGCTAAATGCTTGTCTTAGGCCACACAGGGAACAAACCGCAGGTCTGAGATTTGAACTCACACCTCTGACTCTAGGCAGGGTGCTATTCTCCCCTCCCCCAGCCACCTCTTACTGGGACCTAGAGTAGGAATCTGAATTGATTTCAGTGGCAAAGTTTCAAAATCTCTAGCCACCAACACCCTTCTTCAAAGGAGACTTTAATTCCTGCCAAAAGGAGAGGTAGGAGGTTGGGGCCAGAAGCTTGGGCACTGTGCTGTCCTCAGAAACCCAAAGTTAAGCATGTCTATGGGATCCCAGAGAGACATTAAAAGAGAAGGGACAGACAAACAAGCCACCATGTTCTTGTGAAGCTTTCCTTTGCAGCCCAAATTCTCTAGTTGGTAACGACTTTTTGCCCTTTAGACTTCACAGGGCAATTACATCCGTACCCCTTCATCCACTTATCAGGAATCATTGTTGCCCGTATATGTGTCATATTCTCTCATCTACTAGACCGTGGGCACCAGGAGGACAGGGACATTGTCTTAGCTAAGTGTATTTTTGTCAAGCCAAAAGCAATATTCTGAACTCACAGGCACTTGCTATGTTTCTTAAATTAAATGAAATGGAAATTGACTAGAACTAAGGATCAAGGATGAGGCTGGAACCTTGCATGACATTCCAAAGCCATGATGCGTCTATTGTATAGCTGCTAGGTATGGAGAATGAGAAATGAGTCTTTAAAGAGGCCAGGAGGAATATAATAAATTATTATAATTATATATATTATTCATATATAATATATGTAATATACATATATGTAAATATAATAATAATAATATTGTATATTATTTGGAACAAAATGACTCAGAGGAACGATGGGATGCTAGGATGCTGGAAGGTGAGCTGCCTGAGGGAAGGGATGGTGTCCAGCCTCTCCCACAGTGCCTGGCTCATTGTAACTGGTGCTTATTTGATGCTTAGTGAGTGATGCTGAGCAGATATTTACCACTTGAGTTGTTGTTTGTCCTTTATTCTTGAGGAGGACCATGACATCAGGGAGGTGAATTCAATGAATTGGATTTGAGGGAGGGTGGCGTGTGCAAAGTCACCACCCTCACTTTCTTCTCCAGAACCTCCTAGGTCCAATGGCTAGATGTAGATCAGGATGCCTTGGAGTGGCCCTAGATGTAGCAGGGGACTCTAACCTTTTAAAATTAAAGTCTTTAACAGGACTCAATTGACTGAGGCATTGACTGAATGGATATTGCCCATATCTTGTCACTGGACCCAGAGGGCTCTGGAAGGGAAAGTGAGGCAGGTGACCTGGCACAGCCCTCCCTCCCTGAAATCCAATTCACTTACATGTCATGTCATCACTTCCCTGATAGCCGTTCTCCTTTGAAAACGAAGGACCAACAGCAATCACTTAAATAACGTTAAGCACCAGGCAGGAGTCCTTACTTGCTTGGCAAGCATAGGCTTTGGTCCTTTCTTTGGGACTTGGCTCAGTGGCCATGTCTTTGCAAGGGTGTGCTGCCCTCGGAGTCTGGGGGCCAGTGAAGAGTGCCCCCAGCCCACAGCAAATGTCACTTGCTCGCTAGAAATGTGTGGTTTTAATATTTGTTCACTTCATCAGGAGATCATAGGAGGAAGAATTGTCATTCTGGTAGCTGTTGTCTGGCCTGCGTTTATTATATTGTTGGGCACAGTTTTACGGGGATTGTGTTTATGGGGGCTGCTGTCATTGCTGCAGGCAGCCAAAAAAGGGTGGGAAGAACCCTGAGATTGGAACCAGAGATGCTGGGTTCAGACTCTATTTCTGCTACTTGCTCTCTGGATGACCTTGGGCAAGTAACTTTCTTTCTGGACTTCAGTTCTTTTAGTTGTAAAATAAGGGAGAGGGGCAACTTGGCATGGTAGAGAGCTAGCTTGGAGGGTGAGAGGATAAAGGGACAAAGTGAGTTCAGATCCAATCTCTAGAACCTACTAACTGGGAGAACCTGCACAGGTCATTTACCTGAGCAATCAGTGTGAGACTACACATTGCAGAGATGGTGCTGAAAAATTATGTGAAAGTGCTTCATGGTCTTGAGTTCCCTATACCAATGATATTTATAGGTTTGATTCTAAATAAATGGATGAGGGGAGGACTGAGGAGAATATGGGAGGGAGGGAAAGAGAGAAGATGAGGAGAAAGGGAAAGGAGAAGGGAGGGAGATAAAGAAAGAAGGATGAGAGAAATAAGCAGAAGGGAGGGAAGGAGAAAAGAGAAGAGAAGGGGGAAGGGAGGAGGAGACAGGGGCTAGAGAGAGGGGGAGGGAAAGAGAAAAGGAGGGTAAGAAGGAATGATGAAAGAAAGGGACAAGGAAAGGAGGAAGAGCAAAAGAGAAAGAGAGGGAGAGGGAGAGAGGGAGAGGCAGAGAGACAGGAAGAGAGAGAGAGACAGGGGGAGAGAGGGAGAGAGACAGGGAAAAGGAGAGAGACAGAGAGAGGGAGAGAGACAGGAAGAGGGGGAAGTGGGGAGGGAGGCCTAGGGAGAAACACGGCGGCGCGGGGGGGAGGAAGGAAGAGAGGGAGGGCAGTGGGGAGAGAGTGAGATTGAGAGAGGGAAAGCAAAGACAAGTGATGAAATGAAACTAAAAGATGTCTAAAGTCCTTTCAGATCTAACTCATAATTATAACTATTAGTACATGCATCCACCTCCAGTAATGTCTTCCTCTAATAATTCCCTGTGGCATGAAGGTGACCTTGCACTTTTAAAGGCTGTGATAGATGACTGGCGTCCTGGTGCAATGAAAAGAGCTGAATTTAATCCAGGGCCTGGGTTCAAATTCTTGTTTTGTTCTTCATTATTTGTATGATTTTAAGAAATCATTTAATCTGAAGTTTGATTTTGTCATTTATAAAATGAGAGGAGGGTTTGGGCCAAATGACCTTGAGGTCCCCCAATCCTAAAGTCCTAAGCCAAGTCCAGTCCTGTTGAGCTACAAAGCCTCATACTACAGTTTGTGTTGTGCAAGTTTCTGAGTTCTGAGGTGCTAACATTTTCAACTATGACAACTTTCAAAAACCACATGTCAAGTTAGAGAAAAATTGTGTCCCTCTTTGACATATGTGCATAGTCTTTTGGGGGTGACCTGTGCTGTTAGCAGAGCAGGGAAAGAACCGTGTGAGGGTGCCCTTTACTGATAAGTTTTTTGTGACATGTCTGGGCACTGAGCAGTAAAGGGACTTTCTCAGAGTCACACAGTCAGTGAGTGTGTGACAGGCCAGGACTTGACCAGGTCTCTGGAACGCCAAGGCTGGCCTTCTTTCCACTAATGCCTGCTGCATTAAGGCTCACAGAAGGCTTGTTTGCCAGGGGACAGAATGCCTCCCTCAAATCTTCCCCAGAGACTGGCTTGTTTTGGCTCAGACTCAGGGCTTCTGGGCCCTGAGCTGCTGACCAAGGCAAGCCTGGCTTTGTTGCCTGTGGCTGGAGCAGATCTGGGTCATTTCTAGGTGGGGAGATTCTGGGAAGGTTGTAGCAATCCCAGGACTGGAATTTACTTGGGTGACTCTAGAGTTTGTCTCCAAGTGTCTCCAAGGACTGAGCCTAGACCTGCTCTGGAACAGCCACTTAGAGCAGTTTGGTCAGAGCATAGCAGCCCTGAAATGGATGGAACCTTTCCATTTAAGTCACCTTGAGAATGTACTTCTCGGAGATCCCCAAATGAACTGGCTCCTAAGAAGGGTTAGGCAATGTACTTGGGCCAAGGCATACAGAGACGATAAGCAAATGGTCCCTGTCCTCCAGAACTTATATTTAATAGTGTGAAAAGAAAGATGGACAATTTAATCCAAAGTAGATGCAATGTCATTCCTGGGGAGGAAGAAAATATTCACAATCTAGGGGATCGGGAATGCTCCCAGTAGAAAGTGGCCTTTGAGGTGAGTCTTGGGAGTTCTCCTGTGGCCAAGCAGAGGTGAGGAAGTGGAACAGAGAAAAGCTCCAGCCAAAGCACCAAAATGGGAGGCTGGACGATGTGAGTAGGGAACAGCAATTAAGACACTTTGGCTGGAATGTTGGGTGTGTGATGAACATGATGTGGGCTCTGCCCTCAAGGAACTTACCTCCTTTTAAAAATATATATATTATCTTTTCATAATTATATATAAAAGCAATTTTGAACTTTAAAAAGCTTTAAGTTCCAAATTTTACCCTTCCTTCTATCTTCTCCCCTTTCCCTGAGATAGTAAGCAAACAGATATGGATTATATATGTTATAAATGTAAAACATTTCTATCTTAGTCATTTTGTGCAAGAAGATTTAAACAAAATAAGAGAGAGAAGAAAGGAAGGAAAAAGAAAAAAGGAAAGGAAGAAAGAGAAAAAAGAAAGAAAAAGAAAGAAAAAAGAAAGGAAGGAAGGAGGAAAATAGAATGCTGTAATCAGACGTCATCAGTTCTTTCTCTGGAGGTAGATAGTATTTTTCATCATGAGTCCTTTGGGACTGTCTTGGATGATTATATTGCTGAGAATATCTGAGTCATTCACATAAAACATTATTGCTATCACTGTGTACAATATTTAACTGTTCTGCTCACTTTACTTTGTATTGTTCACCTATGTCTTTCCCTGTTTTTCTGAAAACATCCTGCTTGTCATTTCTTATAGTACAATAATATTCCATTACAATCATATACCATAACTTTTTCAGCCATTCCCTAATTGATGGGCATCCCCTTAACTTTCAATTCTTATCCACTACAAAAAGAGCTTCTATAAATATTGTTTGTACAAATAAGTTCTTTCCCCTCATTCTTTTAAAAAATCCTTTTGAGAGACAGAGACATAGTATTGCTGGGTCAAAGAGTATGCACAATTTGATACTTTCCGCCCTTCTTTCTCCATAGTATTCTATTTTTCCAATTGCATAAAAAGATAGTTTTCAATATTCATTTTAGTAAGATTTTGAGTTTCAAATTTTTTCTCTCTCCCTCTCTGAGCTCTCCCCTCAAGATAGCAAGCAATCTGATGTAGGTTATATATATATATATATATATAATCATTTTAAACATATTTCCATATTTGTCATGTTGTAAAAGAAAAATCAGAACAAACGGGAAAAAATTTAAGAAGGTGGCTTTTACAAGGTGAAAATAGGATGCTTCAATCAGAATTCAATCAGAACTCCATAGTTCTCCTTCTGGATGCAGATAGCATTTTCCATCCCAAGTGTTAATGGAATTGTCTTAGACCACATTGCTGAGATAAGTTTATAAGTCAGCATCAGTTCATGTAAGTCTTTTCAGGATTTTCTGAAATCATCCTGCTCATTGTTTCTTATCGAACAATAATATTCAATTCCATTCATATACTATAACTTATTCTCCATTCCCCAGTTGATGGGCAATCATTCAGCTTCCAGTTCCTTGCCAGTACAAAAAGAGGAAGAACAAACTTTTTTTTGCACACATGGGTCCTTTTCTCTCTTTTGTTTATGATCTCTCTGGGATACAGACCCAGAAGTGTCACTGTGGTGTCACTTTGTGCAGAGTTCCAAATTGCTCTCCAGAATGATTGAATCAGTCCACAACTCAACCAACAGTACATTAGTTTCCTACGTCCCCTCCAGCATTTATCATTTTCCTTTTTTGTCATATTAGCCAATCCTATATGTATGAGATGGAAACTCATAGTTGCTTTAATTTTCATTTCTCCAATCAATAGTAATTTAGAGCATTTTTTCATGTGACTATAGATGGCTTTAATTTCTTCATCTGAAAATTGCCTATCCAAACCCTTCAGCCATTTATCAATTGGGGAATGACTCATATTTTCATAAATTTGACTCAGTTCTCTACATATTTGAGAAATGAAGCTTTTATCAGAAGTACTTTCTGTAAAAAATTTTTTAGGGAGCTTATCTTCTACAGCAGAGATACAATGCATACAAATGAGCAAGTCTAAAGTATATGGAAAATTATACAAAGACATTTCAAGAGAGAATGAACAGGGAAGGTCTTGACTAGGAGGTGCTAACTCAGCTGAGTCCAGAAATAAAGGTTATTATGGGGCTCAGATGAGGAGTCAGGACACTGCAGACCTGGGGCACTGATACAAGAAATCTCAGCGTTGGAAGGGTCCTTGGAGGTAATCTAGTCAACTCTTAAATCTATCTAGATGAGGAAACTGAGGCTGAGAGTTCAAGATAAGATGGTGTTTTGTAAAGTCCTTGTCAAACTTCCTTCCCATCACCATATTCATGTGAGTTATTATTTCTTCTTTTTTTCATAAATTGAGAAACCGAGGCACAGAAAAGGGAAGATCCCCCAGCGAGGAAATAGCAGAGCCAGAATTCAAAGGGAGAATCCCCAAACTCAGCACTCCTGCGACTTTGCCCACCAAAGGAGACCAGGAGGAATCCTCCCAGTGGAGGCAGTAGGAGGGAGACCACTGACTCCCAGTTCTGGACCCCTCATGCTGGGCACAAGGAGACTTCCAGGTTGCCTCATTCCCAAACCCCCAAACCCTCTACTCTGCACACACCAAACATATGTTACTTGCAGTGTTTGCATTCAGAACATGTACTACTCAAGTGAGGCAAAGGCTTCATCCTCCATTATACAGAAGGGATTGGCAGCTGGGACCAAGACTATAGAAATAAGCTATTGATCAAGGGTTTTAAAAGTGCTGCAACCGGACTCCTGTGATGCTGGCAGGCCGAGGGCGGCACTCAAGTACTACACAAATGCAATAACATTGATAACCCAAGGGCAAGTGCTTTTTACATGAAAATAAAAAGACAATCTTCTGTTTAATTCTTTTGCTACATAGAGTTGGCTTTGATTGGCTCAGCCAACTGGGCCCAGGAACGATAAGTTCCTGGATTTAGAGTCCAGATCCTAATTCTGTTCCTTACTGTATGATCTTGGGCAGGTCACTTCTCTTTGACCCTCAGTTTCTTCATTTGTAAAATAATAGTAATAACCATTTATTTATTATTTTTATACACATTTAATGCAAGAATAACTACAATAATAAAGCACATTTATGCAGTGCTTTAAGTTAGGAAAGTGCTTTGCATACATGATCTTATTTGAAAACCAGAACAAGACCATGAGGTGAGCAGTACAGTGCCATGATTCCCATCTCACAGGGGCAGCTGATCTCTCACTGCCCTTTCCCTGCCCTAATACTATGAGGTGGGTAGGGGTGACATTTGAGAGGAGGGCAGCAACTAGAAGAGAGATTGCAGGACAGAGGCCTTCAAGGTCAGGGACACAAGCTAGGGGTCCCTGCCTGGGCTGGGCTGCTGCCTTCTCTGACCTACTCTTGTGGGCTGACTCTAGCCATGCTTTACCTCAGCATCTGTTTCTCTGACATTTTCTCAATAGCCTCAATAGCTGCCTTCTCAGTCCAACTAGACACTACACACTAGAGTTTTTTCTTCTTTAAAACTTGTGGCTTCCCACAATCCCGTTGATGATTGTCTCTGGGGCTCTCAAGCTCAGATGGGATCAGACATGCTTCTCTTTACCCTCTTCTTTCCCACCAGCTGCATTTTCTGCAGCTTCCCTGCCATCCTATTTGACTCCCTCCATCTCCAGCCCCCTCCAGTGCTGCTCCATGTGCATCTCAACTATGCCATTTTTGTTGTAAGGGATGTGTCAACCTACTACTCTCTCAAATTTCTGTAAACTTTTTGACCAAAGTGCCCCTCCCTGGCCACCTATGGTCCTATTTGTGTTATTTTCCTCTTTTAGAGTATAAGCTCCTTGAGGGTAAGAGTTCTCATATTTTTATATTTGTATCTCTAGAGCTTATCCATCCATCCATCTGTTCATTTATTCATCCACTAATCTATCATCTATTCATTCATCAATTCATCAATCCATCCATCCATTTGTCCATCTATCCATCCACTCATCCATCCATCCATCCACCTGTTCATCTCTCTGTTTATCTATCTATCCATCCATCCATCTGTCCATCCATATATTCTTTAGTGATCTAGCTGAGATCAGACTCTACTATCCATGGACAACAGCCATTCTCTAAGGGTGAAGAAGGCACCAAGCCTCTGAGTTCCTGTTTGCACGGGATCCTGACTTTTCTGTCCCCTGTGTCCTTGCCCCAGATCTCTCCCATAGTCACTATCTATTTGGTGAGCTGAGTGAACAGCCAGTGGATGGTCCTTTGCCAGCTCCAAAGGGAGTGGCAGTGGGGAACTAACCAAACATAGGAACTCCTGGGGCCAGCCCACTCCTGAATGCAGAGGACCTTCTGGATTTGGGAGAGTAGCGAGTTTACAGATGTTTTGTGTGTTTATTACTCATGTTCTCTAGTTATTATGTAATGTTTATTTGTTTATCAATTCTGTGGCCTGTTCCCTTATGTTTGATCAAGTCCAGGATGCCACGATTATGTGATTAGTGCTCACTGAAATAGTGAGTTCCAGAAAGAAGGGGATGGTGTTCCATCTGTGCTTGGAAGCTCAGAGCTAAGTCCTGTTTGGGTAGATATACAAATTCCCTTACCCCTTAATGATAGATAAGTGGGCAATGGGCTCCTAAGGAAGAGGTGGAGCTGAGAGACAGAACATCAAAAACTAAAAACTAGCAACCACAGATCCTTTGGTACTTGTGTCCCATTGGGGTGGATGCAAGTCTGGGACTCCTTAGTGAGCAGCTAGTTGGCACAGTGGATAGGGAAGTGAACTGGGAATCAGGAAGATCTGAGTTCAAATTCAGCCTTAAACACTCCCTTGCTATGTGACCTAAGTAAGTCATTAACCCCTTGCTGCTTCAATCTCTTCATTTGTAAAATGGGGACGATAATAGCATCTATGTCCCAGGCTTGTCATGAAAATCAAATGAGATAACATTTATAGTGTTTGGCAAACCCTTAAAATGCTACATCTACATGTATTATTATTGTTGTTGTTTTTATCATCAGTGGTGGATGTTAAAAGGCACCTGGTGGCTAAACAGATGTGAGGAAATTGATCTTCAGGAAGATTAAGTGATGTGGCCATGGCAACAAGGCTGCTAAGTGTGAGAGATGGGATACCAACCCAAGACTTCTATCCATTCACCTTCCAGCTCTAATTCCCATAAATTTTGGGTTTAACTTTTGACATGATCCATCAAAGCCTCTTGGAGGTGGAAAGGACCTCGAAAACAATGTAGATCAAGTCAAGCCAACAAGCACTTACTAAGTTCTTCCCAATGGGTCAGACATCACATGTTCTAGGTGCTGGAGCTACATAGAAAAGTAAAAACAGGCTCTTTCCTCAAGGAGCTCATAGTCAAATGGGAGAGAGAACATGTGAGCAACTGCATATATTCAAAAGCTATCTCCAAGGTAAGTTGAAGCGAATCTCAGAGGGTGAGAGCAAGCATTTAGGGTGAGTGTTAGTTTTAGGGACTAGAATTGAGAAGGACCTGGAAACTCTACTGCAGAAGGCAGGGTTTGATGTGAGACCTGAAGAAAGCCAAGGCAACCAAGAGGTAGAAGTGAAGAGAGGATTCCAGGTAGAGAGTCAGGAGATGAGGACTGTGGGGGAGAAACAGCCAAGAGACTAACAACACTGGATGATAGAAAACATGGTGGATGAAAGGTATCAGGAGACTAGGAAGTTAAGAAGAGACAGCAGGTTATGGAGGATTTTAAAAGCCAGAGGGCTTGAAAGGGTATTCAGGAGGTAACAGGGAGTCACTGGAGTTTATTGAGTAGGGGGATGATAAGTTTGGACCTTTGCTTTAGGAAATCACTTTGCCAGGAGGATGGAGGATGGACTAGAGTTGAAGGAGATCTCAGATTTTCAGACTCATCAGAAGCTGTGGTAGTACTCCAGGTATGAGGAGTGGATGTAGAGTAAAGGGATAGCAGTGCCAGAGGTGAAAACTTCCAACTTCCTTCAGTCCCCTAATGTTCCTCTATTCCTTAGAGTCACAGCTTCTTTTTGTGGTGGCAAAGAATTAGAAATTGTGGAGATGTCCTTCAACTGGGGAATGGCTGAATAAGTTATGGGATGTAATGGAATATTATTGTTCTATAAGAAATGATGAGCAATTCGATTTCAGAAAAATGTGGAAAGACTTACACGAACTGATGCTGAGTGAAGTGAGTAGAACCAGGAGAACATTATATATAGTAACAGCAAGATTATGTGATAATCAATTGTTTTGGACTTGGCTCTTCTCAGCAATGCAATGATAAAGATAATTCCAAAAGACTCATGATAAAAAATACTATTCACATAGAGAAAGACTATGGAGTCTGAATGCAGATCAAAACCTACTATTTTGCTTTTTTGGTTGTTTTTTCTTTCTCATGATTTTCTCCTTTTGTTCTGTTTCATCTTTCACAATATGACTAATGTGGAAATATGTTTAATATGATTTGTACATATATCTTGGGGAGAGAAAATGAAAGGAAAAAAACAGAATTCAAAATCTTATAAAATTGAATGTTGAAAACTATCTTTACATGTAATTGGAAAAAAAATGAAATACTATTTTTAAAAAGTCACACAGCTCAAGAATCACCTTCTGGGGACAGCTAGGTGGTGCAGTGGATAGAGCACCAGCCCTGAAATCAGGAGTACCTGAGTTCAAATCTGGCCTCAATCACTTAACACTTCCTGGCTGTGTGGCCCTGAGCAAGTCACTTAACCCCAATTGCCTCAGCTAAAAAGAAGAATCATCTTCTGCATGATCTTTGCTGATTCCTCAGCCATAAATGCTGTCTGAGCCAGGCTACCTTGAATTTAACTCTCTCTCTCCATATATATATGGATAGATATACACACATACATACATATACATACATACACATACATATATAATGCATATGTATATATACATATACCTTTATATGTTTGTATTTAGTCATTTTATGTTTGTGATTTATACATTTTTATATGCATTTGTTTCCCTCATTAGAAGGTCAGATATTTGTTTGTAGGTATTTTTTTCCTTCTTTATGCTTAAGGGTCTCCTGAATGCCTTAGTATATAGCAGATGTTTCATAAATACTTGCTGATTGATTGATAGATTGATCCCAGTGAAGAGCTGACCATGACCTTCAAAGTCAGTTGCATTTCACTTTTAGATAGCTCTAATTGTTAGTTTGTGGGGGGTTTTGCACCCAAATCTGCCTTTTTGCCCTTTCCACCTCACTGGTCCTTGCTTTGCCTTCTGGGGTCAAGCAGAATAGACAAATCTCTGTCATGTGCTAGCCCTTCAAATACTTGCAGAAAGCAATCATTCCTCTGAAAAGCTTTCTCTTTTCCAGGCTAAGTTTCCCAACTCCTTCCCCTGGTTCTGGTTTGGGTTTGGTCTCCAGTTCCCAGCACTTGGACCATCCTCATCTGCCTGTGTTCTAGGATGCTGGTTTCCCTTTCCTGTTCTGTGGCTGTCTTATTGATGTGGTCTGTGATGCAGACCTGGAAGTCATTTGTCTAGCATCCCTCAGAGGAAACAGCGGTGGTCCCACAGACCCCTGAAACTGTCTGTTGTTTTGGCACTACAGGAGTTACTTTGGCTGGCTTTGGGGACTATGTCTTATCCAGCTGAAAGTTGAGCTTTGTGCTCTAAGAATACTGGAAACAGTCAGCATTCATAGGTCCCTGAGCCCTGGGGCTTTGGGGAACATAATTCAAGCACAGAGGGTCAGCACCAGAGTAGGTATGGTGCTCTGTGGGTGTGACCAATAGCAAATACACCATAATTACTAGAGAGGAGGAACCTGATCCAAGCAATTGACAACCTTTCTTTTTTTCTTTTCTTTCTTTTAAGGCCACCAGGTGTTATTTCAAAAGGGATAGAGATCCCACCTTTCACCAACAGGGTAGAGGTACTGTAATTCCCAGTACAGCCTGGTAAATTTTAATAATCCCTACCTTTCCATTGAGATCCCAAGCTACGAATCAAGGGTTCGTCACAGGTCAGTCACAATCTATTAATTTCAGTTTTTTATGCATAAACATACAACTATCACATTTCTACCTGTTGTATAGCCTGGATAGCACAATGTAGTGGAAACAGCTGTGGCAGGGGCGAGGCTGCCCTCCCAGTGCTTGCTGGTAGATCTCCACTCAAGATGCTGCTACCACATTCCCTTCCCTTTATGGAACTCTGGGATTTGGGGGGGGGGACTAAGAGGAACCCAGCTGGCAGCTAACACTGATCTTTTCAGTATCTTGCTTCATCAATCCTCCCTAAAGTCCCAATTCTTTGCGCCGTATTTGTGTTTACTGATCTAGGAAGGAAGCAGAAATGTGTGTCGCTAGGGATGAAAAAATGCAAACCTGTGATTTTTACTGATATGGAGCAAGTTAGCAACAGAATGGGATCACCAAAAAGAAGAACACTTCCCTGGAAGAAAGGAGCAGGACTATTGCTAGATCTTCTCGGAGAACACAATAATCGAGGGAGTTTAAAATGTGTGGAAATACTTCTGGCCTTGCTTCATAAACAAAATTAAAGGCAAACAACAGGCTCGTACCACAGGATGTGCTAAATGTGATGAAAGGTGGTTGATTTGTGGACAAGGATTATGAAATGGCTTAACTCTAACCATGACATCAAAAAGAGTGCCATCCAGGAAACTCAAACAGTAACAAAAAGGCATCGAAAACTTGGCTGAGCCATGGAGACCTCTTGTTAGGACCAAAGGACTTGATGAGAGTGAGCAGGGATCAGAAATTATAGAAGGACTTTTCCTAAGGAGCCCGGATTTGGGGATCGATATGGATTATTACAGCAGAGTGGTGGGAGTCGGGCAACATATCAAAGCAGGGTACCAAACTTTAGCATCTATCAGATCTCTAGGCTAGATCAGGTGGCTAGAATTATATGCCAGAAGCTTGCTATCCTTTGAACAGATGAGAAATCTCCTGCACTACAAACACAAAACTTCAAAAGATCCTTGAGAATTCATTAACTAAAACTATATTGAAACAGGAGCATCATTACAGACAGAACTCTTGTTGCCCACTCCCAACAGGACATGGCATTGACCCATGAAAGCTGTAAGAACAACATGTTGAATAGGCATTATTATGCCAAATGCTCATAATCTTCAAAAAAAAAAACCAGCATGGAGAGCTTTGGAAATAATGACCGTTAGAGGAGAGAAAATTGAACATGGGAATGGGATGAGGTACATGTCATCCCTGTTGTTCTGTCTGCTACTACAACTGGCCCAAAGATGCTCTCAGTGAGTCTGGAGAAGATGAGCTCTCATTGGAAGTACAGCAGGCAGACATTTTATCCATCTATACAACAGCCTACAGAACATTAAATATAAAAGAATAATAAGGGGACAGAGAAAGTCCTTGGACCATTTCTATCTGAACACTATCAAATAAACAGCTACTTAGCTAGAATAGGTGAATAGGAAGGTAACATTTATTTTTGAATTCTTACTATATTTCAGACACTGTGTTAGGCACAGGAGATGCAAATCCAAGCAAACACTCGGCTCTTACCCTCAGGATGCTTACATTCTGAAGGGGAAAAAGGCAAAGGAGAAATGAAAAAGAGGAAGTAGAGATCATCCTCAGGGGCCGGGCTGCTGGTGAGAAGCTGGAGCCATCAGGTAAGTGAATTGAGCTGGAGGAGTTGTGACCCAGCTAAACTCCCTGGGATTGGTGGGATGGACAACACGACCACTTGTTTTACAACCTTCAGTAGCTTTCTATTAGTTCTAGAATAAAATACAAATTCTTCAGCTTTGCATTAAAAAGATGAACAGGATGACATAAGAAATGTTACTATTATAATGATATCTAAAGTGATTTAAGGTTTACAAAGAACTTCCCTCCCAACAGAGTCCAAAATGATGTATTTCCCTCTAGATCTTCCCTGTTGCTTCCAAAGTTCCTTATTACTGTCCAGGAAACCAACCCTCCTCTCAGTCTCTCAGCTTAGATGTCACCCTCAACTCTTCCTTCTCCGGCTCTCATCCCTCTCTCCCCACATCCTTTTTTTCCAACTCCTGTTGATTTTACCTTCTCTAGGTATATGCTCCTTCTCTCTCTGACTGCAAACACCCTTAAATGCTTATCATCTCCCTTCTTTTGGACTTTTGCAATAGCCTCTTTGGGGGCGTCTTCCTTGCATCAAGTTTCTCCTCCATTCAGCCGGTAAATTCATCTCCCCAAGCCCAGGTCGGCCCATGCTCTCTCTCAGTCAGTAAATTCCAGGTTATCCCTCCCTTCTCCAGAAGCCTTGGGATCAAGCATGGAATTGTCTGTTGGGCCATCCCAGCCCTTTGCAATCTGTCCACCCCCATATCTTTCCAGTTTTCTTTTTACTCTTTCCACCCTACCTGGTTCCATTCAGTGATTCGGGTCTCCTGGCTGTTCCTAGAACCAGACATCTCCAGCCTTTCCCCCGGCTGTCCCCCATGCCTGGAATGCTCTTTCCTCATCTCCACCTCCCAGCATCCTTCTTGTCCCAGCTCAAATTTCACCTTCCAAAGAAGGCTTTCTCTCCAATTCCCCTTCAGGCCAGTGCCTTCCCTCTGCTGATTTGTTCAGGTTTTCCAGACTCCTATGTTTGACTGTCAGTTCCTGCAGCAGAGAGACCATCTTTTTGCCTTTCTTTGTAACCCCAAAGATTAGTTCAGTGCCTGGTATATAGTAGGTGCCTAATAAGCACTAATAAACATATGACTGACTGTCCGGTGAGGTAAATGGGTCTTCAGGATCCTGGTCTAGACCAGAAATAATCCTAATGTAGGGTGAGTTGTTTCCCAAGTAGATACATCATGATGCAATCGGACAGGTGACTGTAGGGGATACAAAGCCAGTTTGGGGGCACAAGGACAGGGTTTAAGTCAGACCCTAGAAACCTTCTGGTTGTATGACTTCACTTAGTGCCTCCAGGCACTTCTTGAGACTAAAAGTTGAAGACAAGGTGCCTTCAGGGCTTGGCAAAGTGCCTGGAACTTAGCAGATGCTTAATAAATGTTTGTTCACTTGACTTAACTGTTTTGAGAGGGAGTTTTTTCACCGGGAATTCCCTGTACCCATGAACTTGTAGGTTCAGGTCAAGGGGCAGGGGGAGCCCCGTCATTCACATTAAAAATGGCTCGATTATATTTAGTATCTGGCCATGTGGTCTGGATGCACGCTGCCTTCTCATTGCTTTGAGAATAAAGTACACACTCTAAGTTGACATCAAAGACCTTCCCGAACTTCCTTCCCATGGAGCTCTTCCATTAAACTGCATTCCTTGCTGGCCCCCTTACTAGTCATTTGATCTCCTGCCTCCTGGCCTTGACTCAAGCCATTCCAGGTGCCTGAAGAGACACCCTTCTCCCCTTTGCTTGGGATCAGTCCTTCAAGGCTCCTGAGTCCCCTTTTATAGAAAATAGTCCCTGAATACCCCTAGTTCTTGGTGATCTCTTTCTTTTCAAGTGATTTTGTGTTTCCTTTAATCAGCTTTACTGCTGCATTTCCCCTCTCCTCTCTGATAGACTATAAGCTCCTAGGAGGTAAACTACCTTTGGTTTTATATTCTTAATGCTTTAACATATCCAAACAAGGGTATGACATCAAACCTTGGAAAGACGTCTTGACCTTATATTGTTACAGCCAAAAGACAACTGAGATATTAGTAACTATTGACCCATCTGACTACTTTTTTTTTAAATAGTATCTTATTTTTCAAATACATGCAAAGGTAGTTTTCAACATTCACCTTTGCAAAACCTTGTGTTCCAATTTTTTTCTCCCTCCCTTCTCAATTCCCAAGACAGCAAGTAATCTGATAAAGGTTAAACATGTGCAATTCTTCAGACATATTTCCATATTTGTCATGCTGTGCAAGAAAAATCAGATCAAAAAGGAAAAAAACACGAAAAAGAAAAAAAAAACCAGGCCAACAAACAACAGCGATAAAAAGGTGAAAATACTATGCTTTAATCCACCTTCAGTCTCCAGAGTTCTCTCTTGAATCACCTCATTGTTGAAAGGAACCAAGTCCATCACAGTTGATCATCATATAATCTTATCATGTACAATGTTCTCTTGGTTCTTCTCACTTCACTTAGCATCAGAACATGTAAGTCTTTCCAGTGCACAGGTCAAAATTATTGCAGAATTCCTTGACCTGGGCAACAACAGAGCTAATTTTGTTCAGTGACCTTCTGATAATGAATGTCAAGTGAGGTAGGAGACAGAGACATCTGCTAGCTGAGAATCTTTGTCACCATTATGTTCTTAAAGAATTAAAACTGGAAATTCTCCAAAGGGCATCAGACACTACACAGGAAATATCAGGCTGTCATACATCCCATCTAAAAAGCATATTAGAGAGGTCACTACGAGATGCACATTAGAAAAAAAGGTGGGTTGATCATGTGGGGATCTACTTGATGTTAAGACCCCACTCCAGTACTCTAAGTGAACCCACAACCTGGAGGATATGTGGAAAGAGAGGGCTTCAATCTGCATCACTGATGGAGGGATCCATCTTTCTGGGCTTCTGAGATATCCAAGAAGCAGTCCCCTTCCATGCTGAGCATAATGCCTTTCATAGAGTTGGGAAGCTTTACCTAAATCTCCATCTCCTCATCTATAAAATGTGAGTTTTAGTTCTTGAAATTTATAAAGTTATTGGGAAGAAAATCCTTTTAAAAATCTCAAATCACAATAAAAATATGAAGTATTAATTTTATTGAATATATCTCACTAAGCTGGGAGGGAGAAAAACTAAAAACTAACATCTCAGAAATGGGAACAAATAGAAGTTCAATTAGAAAGGAAGATAAATCATGTCTGAAATTATAATACATGTTAATACAAAATGACATTTGATTTAGAGAAACTCTATCGTAATGAAGTTCATGAAGTTGCAGGCTGGTATAAATGGGTAGTGTTGAGCTGAAGCAGAAAGACCTGGGTTCCATTCCTATTGGCATTAACTAGCTCTGTGAGCTCTGGAACCTCCCTTAATTTCTTAGTACCCTCTGTGTTTCCCCATGAGTTCTTGATTCATTGTTGTGGACAGATGCTGATCTGCACTAGAAGATCCTGGACTGGAAGATACAATTGTATAGAATCAAACAGAACAAATCTTTGCATTGACCAGGTCCCCAAAAATGGGTCTCAATCTGCCCCTCTCTCTATCAGGAGGTGGTGGAATTGTGGTTGGTCACTGTGTTGAATCAAAGTTAAGTCTTTCAAAACTCATTATCTTTATCATATGTTGCTACTGAATAAATTGGTTTTCTGATTTTGCTCACTTTACTCTGCATCAGTTCAGACAAATCTCCCTACATTTCTCTGAAATTACCCCCTTCTCATTTCTTACAGTGTGATAATATTCTATTACATATATGAACATGACTTGTTCAGTCATTCTCTAGTGGATAGACATCCTCTTCATTTCTAATTTGTTGCTGCCACAAAAAAGCTACTGTATTTTTGTACAAACTGATGCTTTTTTTCCTAATAATAATTTTTTTTTTGGAGTATGAACCTAGTAGCATTATTGCTGAGTCAAAGGGTGTGTACAATTTAGTAGCTTTTGGGGCATAGTTCCAAACTGCTTTCCAGAATAGCTGGAAGGGTTCATAGTTCTTCCAATAGTATAATGCTATAATTTCACCATTTCCCCACAGCTTCTCCAGCATTTGTCATTTTCCTTTTGGGTCAATCTTGCCAATCTGATGATTGTGAGGTAGAACCTCAGACCTGTTTTAATGTGCATTTCTCTAATTATTAGTGACTTAAACTTTTTTTTTTCAATTGGCTACTGAGACCTACCTGGTTTCTTCCCCTGCAAACTGCCTATTCATATCCTTTGATCTTTTATCAATTGGGAAATAGCTTATTCTTAGACATTTGCATCAGTTCCCTATACTGTATACCTTACAAGCAAGACCTTTATCAAAGAAACTTGCTGCAAAGATCCACCCCATTTATCTGTGCTTCTTAAGGGAAGCACAGCTCACCTCGTCTCTCTTAGGGGAGCCTTTTCTCATCCTCATAGTTATTAGTGCCTTCTCCCTCAGCCTTACCTGCATGCACTTAGTTTTTACATGCTGAGTCCCTCCCTTTTCTTTTCTTTTTCTTTTTTTTTCTTTTTTTTTAAGCTTTTTATTTGTATAACATGTATGGGTAGTTCCCCAACCTTGATCTTTACAAAGCTTTCCAATACAAATTTTACCCCCAGTCCCCTCCCCTCCCCCAGATGGCAGGAAGTCCACTACATGTTAATAATGTTGAAATGCTTGAGAAGTTATGCAAGAAAAATCCTATCTACAAGAAAAAAAAAAGAATCAGAGAAAGGCAACACGATGCAAGCAAATGTCAATAGAGATCATGAAAATGTTACGTTGTGGCCCATATTTCATGTCCCTCTTTCTGGGTGTATATGGTTTTCTTCAGTGAATAACTGGAACTGGTTTGAGACAATTCTTTATTGTAGAGAGCCACGTCCATCAGAATTGATCATCATGTAATACTGTTGTTGCTGTGCATGATGATCTCCTGGTTCTGCTCGTTTCACTTAGCATCAGTTCATGCAAGTCTCTCCAGGCCTCTCTGAAATCGTCCTGCTGGTCGTTTCTTACAGAACAATAATATTCCATAACATTCATATACCATAATTTATTCAGCCACTCTCCAATTGATGGGCATCCCTTCAGTTTCCAGTTTCTAGCCACTACAAAAAGGGCTGCCACAAACATTCTTGCACATGTGGGTCCCTTTCCCTCCTCTAAGATCTCTTTGGGATATAGGCCCAGTAGAAACACTGCTGGGTCAAAGGGTATGCACAGTTTGACAACTTTTTGAGCATAGCTCCAAATTGCTCTCCAGAATGGTTGGATCCGTTCACAGTTCCACCAACAATGTATTAGTGTCCCAGTTTTCCCACATCCCCTCCAGCATTCATCGTTATCTTTTCCTGTCATTTTAGCCAATCTGACAGGTGTGTAGTGGTATCTCAGAGTTGTCTTAATTTGCATTTCTCTGATCAATAGTGATTTGGAGCAACTTTTCATATGACTAGAGATGGTTTTAATTTCATCATCTGAAAATTGTCTGTTCATATCCCTTGACCATTTATCTATTGAAGAGTGGCTTGAATTCTTATATATATGAGACAATTCTCTATATATTTTAGAAATGAGGCCTTTATCAGAACCATTGAATGTAAAGATGGTTTCCCAATTAGATGCTTCCCTCCTAATCTTGTCTGCATTTGTTTTGTTTGTACAGAAACTTTTTAACTTAATATAGTCAAAATTATCCATCTGGTGTTCAATTAGGAGTTCCCAGTCTTCTTTGGACATAAATTTGTTCCACCTCCACAGGTCTGAGAGATAAACTATATTACGTTCCTCTAACTTGCTTACAAAGTCCCTCTTTATATCTAGATCATGAACCCATTTAGATCTTATCTTGGTATGTGGTGTTAGGTATGGGTCAAGCCCTAATTTCTTCCACACTAGTTTCCAATTTTCCCAGCAGTTTTCGCCAAATAGAGAGTATTTATCCCAAAAGCTGTGTTCTTTGGGTTTATCGAACACTAGATTGTTAAGGTTAATGCCTAGGTTGTCCTGATAACCTATCCTGTGCCACTGATCCACTGCTCTATTTCTTATCCAGTACCAAACAGTTTTGATGACCGCTGCTTTGTAATATAGTTTTAGATCTGGTACAGCAAGGCCACCTTCATCTGCCTTTTTTTTCATTAATCCCCTTGAAATCCTTGACCTTTTGTTCTTCCAAATGAACTTTGCTACTATTTTTTCTAGATCTGTAAAATAATTTCTTGGGAGTTTGATTGGTATGGCACTAAATAAGTAGATTAGTTTGGGTAGTATTGTCATTTTTATTATGTTCGCTCTGCCTACCCATGAGCACTTAATATTTTTCCAATTGATTAGGTCTGATTTTATTTGTGTGGAAAGTGTTTTGTAATTTAGTTCGTATAGTTTCTGACTTTTCCTTGGCAGATAGATTCCCAAATATTTTATCCTATCATCTGCTATTTGGAATGGAATTTCTTTTTGTATCTCCTGCTGCTGAACTTTGTTGGTAATATATAAAAATGCTGATGATTTATGTGGATTAATTTTGAATCCTGCAACTTTGCCAAAGTTGTGAATTGTTTCTAGTAGTTTTTTAGTTGAGTCTCTAGGGTTCTCTAAGTATACCATCATGTCATCTGCAAAGAGTGATAATTTGGTTTCTTCATTACCTACTCTGATTCCTTTTATCTCTTTTTCTTCTCTTATTGCGAAAGCTAACATTTCTAATACAATATTAAATAGTAATGGTGACAGTGGGCAGCCTTGTTTCACTCCTGATCTTATGGGGAATGGTTTTAGTTTGTCTCCATTACATATGATGCTTGCTGATGGTTTTAAATAGATGCTACTGATCATTTTAAGGAAAAGCCCATTTATTCCTATACTCTCTAGTGTTTTTAATAGGAAAGGGTGTTGGATTTTGTCAAAGGCTTTTTCTGCATCTATTGAGATAATCATATGGTTTTTGTTAATTTGGTTATTAATATAATTAATTATGCTGATAGTTTTCCTAATATTGAACCAGCCCTGCATCCCTGGTATAAATCCTACTTGGTCATAGTGTACTATCCTGGGGATGACTTTCTGTAATCTCATTGCTAAAATCTTATTTAAAATTTTTGCATCAATATTCATTAGGGAAATTGGTCTATAGTTTTCTTTCTCTGTTTTTACCCTACCTGGTTTAGCTATCAGCACCATATCGGTCTCATAGAAGGATTCTGGCAGTATACCTTCTGTCCCTAATTTCTCAAATAGTTTGTGTAGTATTGGAATTAATTGTTCTTTGAATGTTTGGTAGAATTCACATGTAAATCCATCTGGCCCTGGAGATTTTTTCTTAGGGAGTTGGTTAATGGCTTGTTCTATTTCTTTTTCTAATATGGGACTATTTAAATAATTTATATCCTCTTCTGTTAACCTCGGCAATCTATATTTTCGTAGATATTCCTCCATTTCATTCAGATTTTCAAACTTACTGGCATAAAGTTGGGCAAAGTAACTCCTAATTATTGCTTTAATTTCCTCTTCATTGGAGGAAAGTTCTCCCTTATCATTCTTGAGACTAACAATTTGATTTTCCTCTTTCCTTTTTCTTATCAAATTAACTAAAGGCTTATCTATTTTGTT
>JAJPUD010002187.1:169461-202832 GCA_023553655.1 Myrmecobius fasciatus | reverse complement strand
GGGGGGGCGGGAGCCCGAGGGGTCCTAAGGAGTTAGTTGTGGGGCTGGAGGGCACGCCGGCGGGCGGACGGCTCGGCGGAGGAGGGCTTGTTTTCTCGGGTGAATCCGTGTCATCACATCCTGATCAGATGTTGAAATATTCTTTGTTTGGGTCCCCAAATAGCGAGGCTCCTCCTGTGCAGCCCCTCAGCATCCCGGGCCCAGGGAGGGGGGGGGGCTCGGTGCCGGCCTTGACACTGAACTTGGGGCTGCTTTTCTGTGGGGTTTACCTGCTCCCCTCCCTTGTGCTCCCAGAGAGGCCGCTGGCACTGGGGGAACTTAGACGGGCTAGGGCCTGGGAGTGTGATCTGAGTCATTTACAGCCCAATGGGAGGCTAAGATTCATTCTAACTCATGGAATTCCCGTTGTGTTCTGTTTTTTTGCCCTGTAGGGAGAACTTACCTAGGTGCACGTTACAGAGCTGTCCGAGGGTAACAAGGTGGGACATCCTTTCTGTTTGTTTTTGTAGAATCTGCCAATTCCTCGGCTTCATGGAGTGTGTATCTTAGGGTGACTGGAATTGGATCTGCTCACTTTGGACTTTGGAAAATAAATGGGTCAGGGAAAATAAAAGGAGCCCAGAATTTATTATTATTATTATTTTAAGTTTTACAGTTTGGTTCACAGAGTTGTAGGGAACTATCACGTTTGTTGAAAGTACTGGAATTTATTAAAAAAAAAATAAAACCTGATATTCCTCTTTAGTTGTTCTATATAGGAAATCTTCATTGTGGGCCTAAAACTGATTTGTTAATAACCATTTAAGGTCCCAAGAAAGCATCTTTAGGTCCTGGGGCATGCCTTCTGCAGAAAGAGTAGTTGATGTGTAGCTGGACTCATGTGTATCAATGAAATTGCTTTCTTGAAGACTCCATTCGTTTTAAAACTGCTTCAAGACCCTTCTGATAATTGTTTAAAAATAACAAAATCCTAGCTAGCGCAGTAAACACTCACCAGGAGCATTTGAGCTTTGTTTTCTTTCTGGTGAACATGGCAATGTTTATAATTCGCCTGCTATTTATTACCCAGTGAGGCTCTTTCAGGAGGACATCTTTTCCTTGAGTTTGTTGAAAAGGTTTGAGTTTTTAAAAGTTATAAGTGCGTTGTCCTCAGAACTCAGAAAAGATTGCCTTCTTTTTCAGATTTCATGGCCCTGGAGGTAAAGGACTTTTGAGAAGAGAGATCTACGGGGTCCTCCAGAAGCCTCAGTGCTGAAGTGGTCCTTTTCCTTTCCTGCCCATCCTCCCTGCTGCCGCCCTTTACTCATCCATGTGGGTCACTGCTTCCGAGATAGATGCCCACTCGGCTTGTGTGGACAGCTCTCAATTCTGCCCAGTAGGAGGTGCTGCAGTGACAGAAGGCCATTCTGCTGAATTTTGAGTTTGGGTTTACCACTCCTTCCATCATCTGGCCCAAAGCAGTGACAAGTTAACATTCAACTCAGAGTTCCAGGAGTGCCTTCAGTAAGTGCATTTAAGATTCCATTTATGAGGCTGTTTTGGAATGGAAGCCTTGATGGCCTTTTGAAGTGGGATAGCTGGAGGAAGGAGGGCTACTTTTCCACCCGTGTGTACTTTCTGTGGTTTCTGTTTTTGAGGCGTTGATGGAGTTGGGGCACTGAGCCTCTGTATTGTTTGCATAGAGTACACACAAATAGTTCACTTTGGGCTCCTCAAACTTGCAGGGTCCCTGGGATCAGTCATTTTCTCCTACCAACATTTGCAATTGATGATGGGTAGTGCTTATCTCATATTTCTGTTAACAGACTGCAGGGCACTGTAGTTTGGAATCAGTTATGGTAGCGTATGGTAGATATTTCAGCTTCTTTTCAGATGGGGTTTGGTTTTCCAAATTGTTGGAAAAGGATCGGAATGATATTTGATATGATAGACACCAAGGAGCTGTTTTGTGCAGGTACAGTTTACCTCTTTGGGTTGGCCTCCAAAGGCTGCATGATTCTTTCACATTCAGTCGGCCTGCACCAGTGGGGCTAAGTCATTGCAGATGTTGTTCACAGTGTGGCTTACGGACATTACTGGGCTACAGAGGAAAAGGGCCACTTGAACAGCTTCCTAGTGTTCAGAGCATGTGGTTTTAAACTTCTCATGTTCAAGGTGAATTCATATCTTTGGAAGTTTGTTGCCATTGCTTATGAAGTCCTCCACAAAACTTCTTAAAAACTAAAATGTTTGTGAAGCTTTTTGGAAATTAAATTGCCTAAATTCCTAGATAGACGGTTATTAAAGCTTAAAATTGAATTAAGACTTCTGGGACACCTGTACTTTATAGCTGTCATACTTGGTGACAAACTGCCATGTGGTCGGTTGATTGTGTCTTTGGAAAGGAAAGCTGGAGCCAAGTCTCTGCTGGTTCAGAAGAGAATGAATACAAGGGAGAGCAGGAGCCTGGATGGGTAGGGAAGATTTCAGAGACTTTGCTGTGTGTGTGTGTGTGTGTGTGTGTGTGTGTGTAGGGTTTTTTTTTTTTAAGATATTTGTTTAAAGAAAGCTTCAGATGTATTTTTCTAGTTAAAAAATGCTTGTCACTTTCGTTTTAGAGTTTGGTTGTGAAATCTTTTCCCCTGATTAAAATTTGCTTTTCCTTTTTCCCCCTCTAAAAAGAAACACGAGAGCATGTGCACTCTCCTTGTTTGTTGTGGCAGAAAGTGCTTTGTAAACCTTAGGATGCTGCCTGTCTGCATCAAGGGGAGGGATTGCTCTCGATGTTACTATAGGTTCCTATAGGTTTGGGATTGTTGATCTCTTGTGGCAGAATAGCCCTGGATTTTCGGGGCAGTTTTTGTTGCTCCTCCATTCTTTCTAATGTGCACACTAGCAGGAAAAATCACATAGCCTGAGGCTTGCAAAAGCATTTTCAATGTCACCTTGAGTTTTGATTTGCCCAGAACTTTTCAAAAAACTCTTGATACAAATTTTCAAGCTTGTTTTAAAAACCAAAATAGTTTATGTCTGTTATGAGAATTTTTTTTGTTTTGTTTTGTTTTGTCTTTTCTTTGTTTTAGAAGGCAGCAAGAAATAAATGCCTGTCTGAATTAGGGGGGGAAACCCGTGAATTTTTTTCCCCTTTCAAATATTTTTGAAGAGAAGTGACTTTAAAGTTTAAAGTCGAAAGCTTTGAACTTTGTGGTTTTCTCTGTGGGTCAAAGTGACTAAGTTTAAAAACTTTTTGCAAATAAAAGCAGTTATGTATCAGTATACATGAGGATATGTAAAAGTTTTGTTTAATAAGTTTTCATATTAGGAAACTTTGCCAGGTGGAGGAAAAGTTCTTTTTAAAGGTAAAGAACAAAATTAAATTTCCATTGTCTGTATCATGGTCATTTTGAAAGATTGGCCAACCTAATCAATTTTATTTTCAGTTCTGTATTGTCCTGTAGGTATTTTCATTTAATTATTATTCCAGGGGAAAAATAGAAGCCAATGAAGTTTCAATCCTAGAATTTTTTGACAGAATCCCTTTTTGTCCTAATTATGGCTAGATTTGCTTTTCCTTTATAATTGAATCCACAGGTTAGTTTTTAGAGAGTTGTGTTACCTCTTCAGGAACTTCTGTTTTATGAATACTTTAAAACCCCAAAATGTATTTTGTTGATATCAGCTTTATCAGAGGTCTGGGGCTTTTTTTTTTCTGCTTTGAGAATTCATAGAAGGAATATAGTAACACTGCATGCAGTTTATTGTAAAACAATTATTTCTCAAAATAGCTTTTTTGTCTTTGTATTTTTTTTTTGTCATGATATTTTGTCAAGCTTTCCTATTCTTCTGAGGTATATCTGGAGCCGCTCTTTAGATAGTTTTCCTCTGTGTAGAAATGCTGACCTATAATTTTTAGACTAATTTCTAAATTACTCTTTCATCAGCTCAGTAATCTTAAAGAAGGGGTGGTGATCCAGATGTTAAAACTGAGCTGTTTAATTCATTATCTTTGTTTCTGTACCCTGCAGTTCTAAGTTGGAAAGTGAATGCAATCTCATTCTTTCCTAACCCCCAGACTTTGGAAGTTTTCTTTTAAAAACTAGCTAGTTAGCCCTCTGAAAAGTATTCCAGGCCTCTGGCTTGGAACTTGTGATGGAAGTATTTCTGTTGCAGAATCCTTTTCAGAATAAACTGCTTCTTGGGGTGAGAGAAGGGGGATGGGGCCTAACAGGTGGGTGATCTGGGCTTTGTTTTGTCATTGTTTGTGGGGGGACCACTTAAACACAGGAGCCAGAAAGATGGGTTTTGTTTTATTGTTTTGGCTGCTTTGAGAATACAAACTATCAGTACTTGAGGAGAAGGAGCAGCAGAAAAGAATTGATTTTTTTTTTCTCTTCTGCAGATCTAAGTATTATTAACCATGTGCATCTCTGAAGCATCCTACTTAGAAACTAAGCAGCAGTTGATCTGTTCAGTTATCCATCAGAACCGGCAACTGTGTTTTTAAAACCCAAACTTAAAAATAATCACAATAATCTCTGGATAAACAGGGGGATGGTAACCATAGCAACCACTGTCTTAGGCCTTATGGACAGGGGTTTAGTTATATTGATGAAGCATCAGACTCTGGTAGCCAGCTGTAGTCACTTGTATGGGGAAATGGGGGCCTGGCTACTTTGGGTGACTGGAGTTGAATTGGATCATATCCATAGGCTAGATTACCTTTTTCTGTTAAAAGTTTCTTGAACTCGATTCCATTGCCTGTTTGCAGAAGTGCTGCTGTCTGTAAAAACTGTGGGGCCTCCTGCCTCACATTGTACTTTGCTTCAGAAGAGTTGTGCCTGTTGGTCTTCACTCTTTGGGGTTGTTTTTGTTTTTTGTTTCGTGGTTGAAAATTGAGTTGGGCTGGGACCTGTGCTGTGTCATTAACGTCAGGAATTCCCTTTGTGGAGGTTACCCGGTGTCGATTTTGTATGGATGTGGATGGGCACGTGCTGTTTCTCTCCATAGAAGGTGAGCTCTGAGGAGGATTGTTTCTTTTGTGCCTTCAGCAGCTGTCCTAAGGCCTGGTGCTGGATAACAACAGCTTAATAAGGGTTCCTTGATTGATTAATTGTGGGCTCCCTCGATCTGGGTGGCTGGAGGGCACTGGGAGGTTATGTGGAGGGTGGGGGTCGAAGGGCCCGGCCTTGGGCTTTTCTGAATCTGAAGCCTGCTGTATTCACCAGGCTTGGTCATTCTGGGGAGGATGCAGTAATGATATGATTTATGTGTCTTTTGGGGCGATGATCCCAAAAGTCAGCAAACAGTATTTTTTTTTAAGTTAATTTTCAAATTTACTGAGTTGGAAGCTGCTGTGCTTTGGACTTTGAAGGGAACAAAAGAATCCAGAAACTTAGAACATTATCTGTTCTTTTTACTTGGTACATTATTCCTTATACTTATCTTCCCACTGTTTTGTATGTGAAAATACACTGATTCAGAGACTGAGTTTTATAAGTTGTGTTGAAGGTATTCTCTATGATATCCCAGAAGAAGGAACGGAGTAGTCCCTTCTGACTAGATGCTGTAAAGCCTTGAAAGATGGTCCTGAGTTTCTTGAACTTCAAGTAGGATGCTACAGCCTGTGTACTACAAGTCCCAGGATGCAATGCAACCTCTTATTTGTCGTCTGATGAGAGCACTGCATGCTGGAATTTGTAGTTAGTACAAACTGCTTATGCCACTCTTCTCACATTGTATTTCGTTTAATGAAGATTGGGACCAAGTTGAGTTCTTCGAAAAGCAACAAAAACTTTCAGTAGGGTGAACTTTGATTGTTATTGTTTTATATGTTAAACGATTAAACTTCACACAAGGAATATTTAAAAATAGCATTTTCTTGAGTTTCAGATTACCTTGATTTTTATGAGCTTCTTTTAAAATTTGTGATGATGAGGTGTAGATACAGATCCAAGGTTTTTTTAGGGCCTTTGGGTGCTACTTCATTTTAAGTGTACCCTGAAGTTCTTATTAAATGTTTTTTGAGTTTAAGATAGTGTGGACAGTGCTAGAATGAGGGGGGCTTTATCATTGTATTGCAGTGTTGATGTTGCCACTGGCCTATAACTGGCAGTTTCCTCCTTTAGAGTGAAGATGGTATTATAGCTTGGTAGTTAAAGATGGACTAAAAACTTCTGGCTTGCCAGGATTCAAGTAGGCAGTTTCATGTTTCTTGTGTAATAGTAGTAGATGGCAACACACATTGTTGAAAGTGATTAAAATGTTATTTTCAGTAATGGAAATCTAAGTCCAGAAATTTGATCTGAATGTTAGCCATGGTGGCAGAGGATGCTTGGTTTTGTGTTTACATGTCTAAATTTTAAGTTTGGCTAACTTTGAAACAATATTTTAAATACAGAATTTGTATACAGGCCTTGGAACCAGAGGACTTGGGTTCAAATCTTGCCTCCCTCTCTTACTACCTGAGAAAGGCATTCTATTTAGGTTTAAATGTCTTTAAAAAAAGAGGAGTTTGGAATCAATGGCCTCTCAAGGCCCTTCTAGCTCTAAATTTATGATTCTGTGATTTGATTAAATATGCAAAGTATTTTGTGTATAACAGTAAAGAATTATGCAAATGTAAATTTGATCACAATTCATCATCAGAAGCCTACTTAACAATATCTAAATCTTGGGAATAAAATCCTGGAATAGTCCCACTGTGAATTTTTTTTTTTTTGAAGTCCTAGAGGTGAAAGAACCCTGACTAATAAAGTTCAATTTCATAATGATTTTACAGATAAGGGACAGAGATCCAGAGAGTTTGTGACTTCTGCAAGATTTTCCACTGCATGGTAATGGAGGGGCCGGAGCCAGAACTCATTTCTCTTGACATCTAGTCAGTTAGTTCTTTGCCTCTGCCTACTCTGAGGAGTTAAGAAAGTTTAGACTAGGCTAGTATGTGAATCTGTTTTGCTTGATAACACTTATTTGGTACAAGGGGACAGGGAGAGTTAGATGGCCATGATTTATGGGGGAAGTGATTGTTTTCCATCACAATCACTAAGAAAACTAAGAATTTGAAAAGAAGAAAGAGCATCAATGAAACTTGTATAATTTACAGAAGAGAAAAGTTCAGAAGGGGACACAGAGCAGCAGGATGGGGCTGGTATTACCCATTAAACTTAATATATACTTTTAAGAAAGGTCATAATGGAGATTCATATGTAATCTTTTTCTGTTTTTTATAGAGATAAGTTCATCTTTGAATTATGCCAAATTTATTATAAAAAGCATATTGCCATATATAATATGATTCTGGCAAAAAAAATTCTGCCTTCCAAATTAAAAAAAAATTACTAACCTTTTTCTACCTCCCTAGTATAATAGGCATAGATGCCAGAAAGGCCTTGGATTCAAATCCTCTGACACTTAATGGCTGTATGAGCCTTGGACAGGTTATTTACCTTGGACTCAGTTCCCTCATCTGTTCAGATATGGGGAGTTGGACTTAATAAACTTTTGGGCCTCTCAAATTAATTATATGTATTTTAGTTATGATAATATATAAATTAAAAATTTATGACCCCATAGTAACTAATGGGAAGGAGCAGAGTCATGTGTCTAGGGGTTTTATAGAGTACTTGTTTCTTTTTTTCCCCTATGCTTTGTTTTAGGTATCTTCCAATTTTTTTTAGACCCTTTGTACTTGAATCTTATTTGTGCTTTTGATGTTGTCCTGGGCTAGTACTTTTTTTTAATCTTCAAGGGAGCCCAGTTAGAGTAATCCAATTCCTTCCCACCATTTCATATATGGGGAAACTGAGACTTTTGTCTATGCCTAGTAATTTGTGTAAGGAACCAGTTTGGAGGCATTTCCTGCCTGCTTGGTTCATTTCTGTCCTAACCTTATTTTCTCTGCTCTTTGTGTAGAGTTCATAGAATATTGGAGCAGAGATCTACTGTGTGTATTTGAGAGCAAAACTGTGCCTTTAGTAGCAATTATTTGAATACTTATTTACACAATAAGCCTACTGTAATACCAAGAACCTTTTCTTCCATAAATAATGGGGGTTAGAATAGTCTTAATGTGCACACGATAGACATAAAACACTCCTTTGGAGGTGTTGAAAGTTTATTGTATCTGGGCTGACGTCTGCCATCCCATCATTAATTCTATAGCTATCTTTTTTCAGCCCAATAATAAAAAGAGATGAAAGAGTTAGTTTTTTGTTTTTTTACCAAAAACATAGGTTTAGATTCTGGAAAGATAAAATCAAATGTTAATTGTGACCAGTTGCAAGAAGAGTGTGATCTAGCAACTTCTATCGCTCATACCTTCTCAGAGTTTTTAATCCATTGTCACCTGTGTTGATAAGAATGATAGGCACATGGGAGGAGTTTCTGGATTCATACCGAAATCCTTGAGGTCAGTGTATATTGATGAAGGTGCTATAAAAAGTCCTGATTTGATAAGTTGAATCAAGTCTAGGTGGAAACATACCATTCATTTTATATTAATTTGAAATTTGAAGAAATGATAGGTTCGAAATTAATGTTCTTCCCCTGGTGGCTTTTCAGAAAAGCTGATTTGTATATGGAGATGGCCCATTTAAAATAGGCCCCATTCAAAGAATCTTAGGGGTTGTATTAGGTTGCTTTAGCAACCAGAGTAATTAATTTCAAGACTTGTATAAAATTTTTAAAAAGACGTCTCTTTGTGTTTTAACTTAATTCATGAATTCTGATCACACAAATAATTATGTCTTATTGAACAAATGTAGATGCTGAGTTTTAATGTTTGGAAAGTTGGGAACAGCATTTTTTTCTTTGTAGTTTAATGTTATTTGTCATGGCATGTGTATTGTAGTCTTCAGTGTTTTCTGCTGTGATACTCAGGCTGAAACCTTTAAATTGCTAAAAAGTTTTTCGGTTCCTGGAAATTACCTTGGACATTAAAAATATGATGACTTCTCTATCAGACTTGGTTGTTAGAGAGCAAATGTTGACAAGAGATTGGAAATTTTACTTTTTGAATTGTCCAAATAGGGTGTGGACTTCCTCGGTTCCTTGTTTAACTAAAGAACTTGATTTACTAATATTTTAGGGGTTACTTAAGTTCCAGTTACCTGCCTTTTTGTGTGGTTGGAGCTTCAGGAAAGACTTATAGTTGTCCCTGAAGATTGTTAAGTCCAGACAAATAAGACCTTGTAAGCAAAACTTTAATGTTGTGTAATATTTGCTCGTGGATTTTTTCTTCCTTCTTGTTAATATCATACAGGCTATTAACATTACCTCTACTATGGTTACCTCTTCTGAATTTGTTGGGTGTGGGTGTGACTTGATCTGTTCTTCATTTTTAAACTTTATAAGTTGGGGTATGTGATTTCAGAATTATTATTATTAATTTTTTTTTGTGTTGAGGCAATTGGGGTTAAGTGACTTGCCCAGGGTCACACAGCTAGGGAATGTTAATTATCTGAGACCAGATTTGAACTCAGGGCCTCCTAACTTCAGGGCTGGTACTCTATCCACTGTGCCACCTCACTTCCCCCAGAATTAAATTCTAATGCTTCATTAACACTCAGCCTCCTAATCTATCAAGTAATGAATGAATGAATGTAGAATGTAGTTGCAAATATTTTTTTCTTTATTTTGCTTGTAGATTTTCTTCATATATACCTGTTGTATGTTGACTGATGCATTTATTTATTTATTTTAAAGCTTTTTATTTGCAAAACATATGCATGGGTAATTTTTCAACATTGACCCTGGCAAAGCTTTCTGTTACAAATCCTCCCCCAGTCCTCACCCCTCCCATAGATGGCAGGAAGTCTACTACATGTTCATTATGTTAAAATACTTGAAAAATTGAATATGTGTATACATATTTTTACAGTTATCTTGCTGTGCAAGAAAAGTCAGATCTACAAGAAAAAAAAATCTGAGAAGGGAAATATAATGCAAGCAAACATCGATCGAGAGTATGAGAATGTTATGTTGTGGTCCACATTTCACATCCCTCTCTCTGGGTGTATATGGCTTTCTTCGGTGAACAATTGGAAGTGGTTTGAAACATTTCATTGTTCAAGAGAGCCATGTCCATCAGAATTGATCATCATATAGTATTGTTGTTGCCGTGTATAATGATCTCCTGGTTCTGCTCATTTCACTCAGCATAACTGATGCATTTAAAATATTCTTTAACATTTATAAAAGTAAATTTGTTTTTGAAAAGTGAAAACATCTTTACATTATTTGGGCTTAATAAAATCTTGATCAACTTTGCTTCTTTCGCTGTGGACAAATTCATAGGCGTGAATCTGCAGAGTACCCTGAACATCACTCTTCCAGGGAGTAGAATTCACTGTTGGAATTTTTTTCTCTCCAAGTGGGCTAGCAATAAAGGCACTTTTCAATCATTTTATCTTACTGGTTAAATACTTGGATGCTTGTAAATTGGCATTATTTGACAAAAGAAGGCAAAGCTCAAGGTCTTCAGATTCAGAATAGAGATTCTCTTTGGATCATGGAGTTCTGATTTGTGGCTGAGGTGAGCCTTCCAAGTTTTTAGAATGTATCTATCCTTCATTAACTCAAAAGGTCTTATGACTCTCTTCTGGTCCCATGCTTACTAAATTAATGAGAGCTCACATTTCTGCATTATTTTACAGGGTACAGAGTGCTTTTTTTTCACAGCCATGTCAGTCAGATAATTTATAGAAGAGGGAAACTGAGTCAAAGAGGTACAGTGACCTCCCCAGTATAGGGGCTCTCTTCCCCACCACAGGGACATGATGCTGTGGTGTCTCCATCATTTTAGGACTTTGGGGAACTTCTGCAGCTGGGGCATGGAATAGAGCCTAGCAGTCATGGGCACTTGGTTGTTGTTTTTTAAAATCTTATTTCCCTTCCATTTCAAAGAAATAAAAGTTTTGATCTCTGTAGTACCTTTCATTCTCAGGGTTTTGAACCATGGAGGTAATTATCCTCCCTCCTGAGTAAGGAATTCTCCAGGTGGTGTCACGACTGGAGAAACGGAGGTACAAAGACAAGCAGGTTGGTCTCAGTGCCATGTCCCAACAGCCTTTGCTTGCTTCTTTCCATCCCCATCTTCCCAAGCAGCCTTCCTGAGGAATTGGTCTAACTCTGCTGCTTTCCCCCTCAACCTTGCCAAGGATCAAACGCAGGACTCCTCAGGCTGGCCCGGCAGACTGGCCACAGTCTGGTGCCAGTTGATCTTTTGGGACCTTGTTGCCCTCATTCCCCTTCCAGCTACCTGGATCTGCTAGGAGAACTCTGCTCGGTGTGGTGCTGTTCAGCCCACAGCGCCTTGGGCTGGATGGGCCTTGGGGGGCAGCTCAGGCTGGTGGGCCACCACCTCCTTGGGAGGGCTTCTGCTGCAGGGAAGCCCTCGGTGGCCAGGCCTCGGTGTTCATCCCCGTGCTTGCACAGGAGGCTAGGCCATTCCCGGGTCTGCTTGGCACAAGGCCTTCCGGGCTTCTCCGAGGTGACGCTGCTTCTTGCGGAATTTCCCCCTTTAGAACAGTAAATAAAAACCGTGAACGGGGCAGGGCTTTTCGGGTGTTCATTTCTTCTGTTGGGCTCCAACGTTGTTTCTCCGCCACGGCTTCATCCGGGAGGTATTCTTGGCTGTGAAGCCACTAGCCAGTCCTTATTGTTTCTGTCAGTGTCTTTCAGGCCCCACAGTGTTCTCTGGCCAAATTAAGTTGGGAATCACTGTTCTAAGACTCTTTTGCCTGCCTTTAAACACAGTGGAAAAGGCATAGTAGGCAGCTCTGGTGACAGCAGGAGGACAATTGCTACAAGCTTCAAGGCTTCAAGTTGCCGGGAGCCTTTGGGGCTTTTAAAGAAGCAGCCTCTATTTCTGTGCAGGGGGAAAGGTGGGGGGTGAGAGGGGCAGGAGGGGAGAGGAGGGAGGAGGAGGCCTAGACAGGCCTTAGCTTAAAGGAGACACCCTCATTGTTTTCTGTGGGGTCTGACCCAGGGAGGAAGCAGCCCCCTCCTCTCCCCCTTCAGGAAGAGAGCACGGGATAGCTCGGTAAGCGTCTTCTCCCAGCGTGACGTGACGTAGCACGCATGTTAAATGGAGGTGGTGGTAGTTGGCTTGTGTGCTGCAGCAATTCTGAAAATGTCCTCAAATCCTGTTTTTGCTCACCTCAAGAGCTTGGTCAGTCTGAGTTACTGGCACCTTTCTTATTCCGTGAAGAGCAAACTTTGCACCTTTGGATTATCCTCTTAGTGTCCAGTTATATGCACCCCCACCCCTGTCCCCATCCTCCCAACACTTTGTAGTTGCCTTCTTTTTGTGGAAGACTGATGCCTTTAACTTATCTGGACTTGAAACTAAGGATCCCATGAAAACCTTTGTGTTGTTTATTTCTTTTATTTAATCTATATGCAAAGCATATTGTAATTATTGTTGTTAGAGGGTTTTAAGCTGCTGATCTTTTTTTGAGTGGGCCTTTGTGCTCAGGGGAGATTAGGAATGCCAAATTGACAACCTAGTATAAAGAAATAATGACCAGTGAAATAAAATAGGAGTTCAGCTCCAAAGCAAGCCAGATACAAATGTGGAATGAAAATATCTTTTAGTAAAATGTTAGCATGCTGTACTTGGAACAGATGTCACATTAATTCAAAAGAGAGCCCAGAAAATGTGGCAACTTTACGATGTCAATGGAGGGAACTGCAGTAGCTCCCATTCTTCTTGCATCAAGTTCACAGAACCCCCAGCCCAGCAATGTTCCACTCGCTATTCATTTTCTGCATGTGTTACATGTACATATATTTAAGGGAAATTAGTATAACTTGAATTCTTCACATTTTGTGTATATGTACTTCAATACATTGCCACAGGGGTACATGTTGATGTGGAAAGCATCAGCTTGTGGTGTAGCATTAAGGATTCATGTTTTAAATCTACACATCCAGAAATGCAGAATCCAAGAGTCTCTGACCTTTACTGTACCTTTCAAGGCATGTGTATGATAATATGTGGTGTAGCCTCAAAAGGGAGCTTTTGCTCTAGAGTGTAAATATGAGCATGTTACTAATCATGTGAGAGTTGTGTTTTGCGTTTCTTACGTTATGTTGAAGTTAATCGATATATTGGACATCTACAGTTTTTAGGTAGCAAGCACTGTATTCATTTCTTTTTTCCCTCTTTCCTTTTTTTTTTTTTGGAGGGTGTGTCTAAAGATTACTAGCACCAATGTAAGACTGCTATATGCTTGGATATCACTGGAGAAAAAAAAAAGAAAGAAAGAAAGTAAAGAAGTGGAGAAGGGAGATTCATTTCCAAAGATTGTATCTGAGCATCTCTGGTTTGCCCTCTTCTTGAAGTGCAGAGTTAGAGTGTGTATCTCACTGTGGAGAGAAGCTGACTGGGGGCTCTTAACCAGATTTACAGGGCTCTGCTTCCTGAACAGTGCAGTGAGAGAATCAGTAGGGACAGATCCTGGGTGCCTATAGAAAACTCTGTTGCGCATGCCTATTATTACTCTCTGAGCTTTTCCCTAAATTTGCCTAAACACATGTTCTACATTTTAGAATTCATAAAATTTGGAGGTTTTTTTTTAGTTAAATATGAAAAAGCAATTTTACTTTCAGGCTTTGTAATTCATGTTAAAGGGAATTTAAGGATTATTTATCAGATTCCCTTCTCCTCATCTATAGCTCCCCATTTCTCCTATGAGGAATGACTAAATTTAGAAAAATTTATCTGGAGAGGAGACTTATCTACCCAGCTACCCCATTTTCAACCCCCTCCCTGCTTTTCAGAGAAGAAGAATATGGCTGAGAAAAGTCTAAGTCTTGCCCGTAAATGATACTGGAGGAAGAACCACCCAAACAGGTCTCTGTCCTAAGTTTAAGAGCCTTTTGAATATTTCAGGGCACTTTACAGTCATTACAAGCCCTGGGATACTCTGCATTATTTTGTCGCCGATGACTAGGAGGCCCCAGTTTACAGAGGGCTGCCCGGCGTCGGGTCAGCATCCGTGCCTCCCCACCGATGGGTTGCAGCGTGGCCATGTTTGCTTGGCTGCTGCCTGGGAGAACCCACGCGTGTGCAGCCGCCTTGGGTGAAAACTAATGGGAAAAGTGGCAAACCTTGGGAGGGTACGGAAGGGCACGCAGATGCTTGCTCCCGTGGCCCGGTGCGCAGCCTGAGAGTGGAAGGGCCTGGGCTTTCTCAAGCCTGGGGAGTCCTGGGGGAGAGCATCTAGCTGGGATGTGTCTGGCGCGACCCTGGACTCCGGGTCTTCCTGTTGGGAGGCGCTCTGCCGACTCACGGAAGCAGTGGGTCTGCCCTTGGGCAAAGTGCTGTGGGGTTCTCCCCGACTCTGGGGATCGCGGCATGCCCCCCCTGCAGGCCGCAGCTACCCCTCTTTTCAAACGAGGGTCTTGGAGCTGACCATGATTTTCAGGCCTTGCTCTAGGATTCAGTGGTGGTGGGTGCTCTTTGCTTGGCTCAAGTTACTTAGTTGCTTTTTGAATTTGGGCATTTTGCCTCTGAGAAATTACTCATTGTCTTTTCCCAGGCTTGTTCCTTTTTTCTGTACGGAATGATTGCGTGTTGCCTTTCCTGATCTCTGGGGTGGAGAGTTGGGGGGGACTTAGGTTTGAGTTGGAGTGTTTGAGGTGGGGTGGTGCTGTCATTTCAAGGCCCTTCCCCAAGATCCTCTCTTCCCCGTGACTGTACCAGATACCAGGTCCATCTCCCTTGGAGCTCTTGGTTCTTTCTGCTCCCCTCTCCTCCCTTCATCATAGTCACAGAATCTCCAGGTTGCCCAGCATGTGACTGAACCAAGAAGGCCCGCCGTCTTGCTCTGGCCTCAGCCCACCCTGCTCTATTACATTAAGCCAGAATTTGTGTGAGTGCAACTCTTAGCTGGTGCTTCCGGTGCTGCCAGGTCTAGCCGCAGTTAAGGCTTTGGAAGGCCGTTGTCCATCCTTTCCCCTGGCTCTCGTGCCTGCTGCTTCTTCAGCCTGTCTTCCCCAGAGGATCTCGAACCCTGTACCGTGTCCATTCAGAGCCTGTTGTCAATGAGTGTGATGCTCCTCTCTAGTCTGACCAGGCCCAGTGGCCTAGCTCTGCCTCTGCTGGCTTGGTCCGACACTCTGGCCTGGGCTTTGCCCTCAGCTGTTGGCTCAATCTGAAGCATCTGCACCCCCACCCCCACCCCTTTTCAGACACTCTCCTGCCTCGTTCTGTAGTTTCAAGGTGTTTTTTTTAATCCAAGCGTAAGATTTCACATTCCTTTCTGGTAAATCTCATCATCATTTAGTCAGTCATCAAGCTTTTATTAAGCACTTATAATGTGCCAGGCACTGTGCTAATCACCGAGGATGAAAAGAAAAAGCGAAAGACAGTCCCTGATCTCAAGCAGCTGACTGTCTGATGGAGGAGATCACATGCGAAAACAGCCATGTCCCAAAGAGACGGGGACAGGATGGAGGGAAGATAACCTCAGAGGAAAGGCTTCAGATGAAGGAGTTCCAGGAAGGATGTCCTACAGAAAGAAGGGTTTGAGCTGAGCTGGGAAGGAAAGCCAGGGCTGGTGAGGAGGGAGAGTGCTTGGAGGTGGGAGATGGGGAGTGCCGGGAGGAGCAGCAGGAGACCCACGTCCCTCGAGGGGACCTTGGATGTCGGAAGGAGTGAGGTGAAGGAAGCCTGCTCAGGTCAGGGAGGGCCGTCAGGCCACCAGGAGTTTCCTGGGGAACTGCTGTCATTTATGGGATGGGGGACAAAGGGAGACAAGTGCCAAAGAAGGTCCCTTTGACAGCTGGGTGAAGGATGAGTTTGCCCCAGCCTGAGGAGAGACATGTGGATCCTGATTCTTTTACCCAGTGGCTTTGCTGTTTCTCCTAGGATTGTGAAAAGCAGTTCTGGGCCAGCCACAGAGCCCCGCTCCCCAACTCTAGAGATGCTCTTTCAAGTTGAGAATTTGACGACTGATCTTTTGGAATTTGGCCACTCACAAACATACTTACTTATACGCTTAGCTAGCCCCCAGTGCTTCCACAAGACAGAATCTGGGGGGAACTGCATCTCCTGTCCTCCTCCTGATTGCTGACAAGCTTCTGGAGATCTGCTCCTTACCCGCTTAGTCCAAGGAGGGGAGAGAACTAGGTGGACTCTGAGGAACCAACAAGCTGTAAGTCTAGGGCCCCCCTTTTCCAGGAAAGTCAACATGCTCTGTAAAGCCTCTCTGAGTGAAATTCATTGGGTGGCAGGCACTTGGATGATAGTCTGCTGAGTGATTTTGAGGGTGATTTTTAGACTAACTTCTTTGGATTCACAAGCACATTGTATTCACCTGAACAGCTGTAGTTAGCAGTTGCGAGTTAGAAACTTAGAGCATTTCAGAGGTGATGCCTTCCAGGACAATCCTGAAGCAGGAATCTTCTCTACAAAATTTCCACCTGATGATTATGTGCTTTCTATGTGAGGGTTCCAGAGGTTCTCCAGATGGGGAACTTCGTTACCCAGTTGAGAGAGGGCTCATTCCATTGGCAGAATGACTTTCATTTGAACTTTGTGCTTATTTAAGAAAATGTTTAATTTTAAAAGGCCTTGTGAGTGCAGAGAAATTAAGATCTTAGACTTAGCAGATTTTTTGAAGTTTAAAGGGACCCCAGTGATTATCTAGCCCAGTCTTTTCATTTTGTACATGAGATCCAGAGAAAAGGACATTCTCCAAGATCCTCTCACTTCTAAAAATTGGAAACCATTCAATTCCACATTCATTTATTCTAGTCCCAAGGTCAGAAGTCAACCTCTGCAGAGATGCTGCGCTCTGGTTATCCCTCAGCACCCATTCCAGGAGGTTGACCCCAAGGTTGACAGTGTCTGAGCAGAAATTCAGTAATGACTTAGCATCACCTTTGGGGGGTGTATTTGTGGGAGCCTTTGTGTTATAAAGCAACTTTGAACCTAGAATCAGGGTGAAGGTGAGAAGAGTGGGCTCCTGCCCCCCTCAGAGCTGTTTTACCTGCTGGAAGTTAGGGGTGTCAGGCATCTGTCAACTTTTGGAGAACAGAAGATGTTAATTACGCCCCAAGTCCAAAGAATGGAAGAAATCAAGAAGATTATCTTAATTTGTCTTATTGCAGCTGCGAGCCAAGTGGCAAAAGTAATTTGAAGGCCATATGATGCCAATATTGAAAGTATTTTAATTCAGGAGTAAAGAACCTTAGTAATAATTTCCTTCCCCCTTAGTAACTAAGGGTAGAAAGCCTTGACTATATGCTGTTAAGAGTACTACAGATCTGACTCTGATGCTGTGTTATTATGTATGGATAATTTACATGGCATTAACATTTTATGTCAGCAAAATACATCACAGCCATTCTTTTCCCAAGTTTTTTAAGTTTTTAGAAATTTTCTCATGCTGTTGTGCTAAAGAAATGGGAGGTTTGAACATTAGCAAGGGTAGTTTTCTTAGTGGCAATGCTGGGTTTAAATTGAAAAGCTGGACATTCAATACATTATTTGGATTATGTAGGATATATTAAAAGTAAATATTTATTTGAATGAAAGCCTTCAGTTTTTCTTGATCTGTATGTGTATTAAATTGGAAATTTTGCTGTTCTCAAAAACATTGAGTGCAAAAATGTACATTGATGTGTTTCATGGATGTGTGGCAAATGATCAACTTTTCATTAAACAGTAAATGGTTGGTCAAAGTTGCTGAACCATCAACTTTTAAGGTAAAAATGGTTTCTGGTCATCACGTTTTATTTACTATGCTATAGTAAACTATAGAGATGGAGAGAGACCCCACTCAGTTACTAAGGGTCACTTAATGCTGAAGAAAATGTGGTTTTCCTGCACAATCAGGCTTGTGCCTATTTGAAATTACTAAGAAGGATGTCAGTTACCATTGCATTAATTATATTTCCTATTGTGGACACTGGCCTATTGCTAGCATTTTCTATATGGGCTACTAACAGAGGTCACTTTCTTACCTCGCCTTAATCACTGAATGGCTGTGATCTCAGGCATACAGACCCGTTAAAGACCTTGGCTTAGAAAGGCTGGGGTCTCCCATTGCATTCAGAGTCATCTCCAGTCCTCCTGAACTGTATCAGACTAGGGGACCCAGGTGACTCTGGAAGGGAATGTGAGGCAGGTGACCTTGCCCAGCCCTTCCTCCCTTCAGTGCAATTCATGTTGGTGTCCTGGCACCAGCTCCCTGATGCCCGGCCCTCTGGGAACCAAGGACAAGCAGTAACCATAGTAATAATAGTGGCCAGGGGTGGGTGGGCAGGGGTCACTAAAGCTTCACACAAATAGTTGGTCAGCTCTCTGGTTGTTTTATGGATTCCATATTGAGCCCCGCTTCCATCGGCTTAACTTCCTTTTCATTTTCCATGGACTTGGTACTTAACTTGACAGTTATTAGGATGCTAGATTCTAACCCGGTGTAACTCATTTGTGTGTAAGCTTTCACTTGCTTTCTGAAACAAGGGGCACTTTATTGACCTTCGGTTCTTGGAGTTAATAGTTCCAGTGAGTAGGAAGTGAGGGGGGGTGTTCTTGCTCCTCTGTCGGAAGTCGAACAGATGCACATGTGGGGCCTGTTCATTATCCAGCCACTACTAGATAGGTGAGACAGCCTCACCTCAGAATTTCTTTGCTTTTATTAGTTTAAATTAAACCCTTAGGGGTAATTATTCCAGCCCAGTGCCTGGAGAAGCAGTCAATGGGAGGTGTGCAGCTAGGCCCCAGGGCAGCGTGTTGAAAATGTACCCATAATGTTGTGATGCTGCTTGGAGTATTTAGTGTAAGGCAGAGAGAGGATACTTATTTAGCTGGACTTTTATTAAGCTCACTCTGCACTAAAGATGGTTTTATACTTTCACTCAGGAAGACTTTGTAGTATATTCCCTAGGAGTGTTTGTTCAGAGCAGGAAAAGTCTTATCTAAAAGAAAACTTACTCCTTTAACCGGTATTCATTTAACTGGGCTTTGCTGTGCTTGGTTCCCATGGAAATAATGCACAGCTAATGTTATTTATAAGGTAGAAGTAAAATAGGGTGCCTAATGGGACCCCCTGCTGCTCTGATGAAGAGACTTGACAAAAAAAAAAAAAAAAACAAAAAAAAACATGCTCATGGGATTTTTTTTTTAAATAAGGTTAATGGAAGCCCTGGTTTCAGCCTTCTGTTGAGAGCATATTTTTTGTTTTTAAAGGCTAACTTTAACATCTAACAAACAAAACTTTTGGGGGAATTTGTATTACTTTGACTTTCAAGTTTTAGTATCATTTATCAGTGTGATTAAGACTTTAGGTTTCAGACTCTTGTTGTTCTGTTTTGTTTTGCTTTGCCTGAAAAAGTCATATTCTCCTATATACTGTTTGAATTTCCCAATAACATTTCAGTATCCAGATTTAAAAAATGTTTGGTAATGAAAGCAATGACAACAACAACAAAAACGCTGGCGTGTTGAATCAAATACTGAGTTTTTTTTTTTTAAATGTGAAAAGGCATAGAAACATTTTTTTGAGTTTGGAGGCTTTACTCGATTATTTTGCTGTTTGTGCTTTGTGGTTGAATCTGCAGTTAGCAGAGAAGATTCTAATTTTCTGTTGGGTTGGAGTCTCATTTTTTCTTTTAGAAATGGATTAAGCAGTCACCAGTGCTACTTGATCCGAATAAATGGTGTTAATTTTTTTAGCCTTTGAAATGTAAATTTGGGATAAAGTCTTGGCTTTTTTGCCCTGTACCTCCTCAGTATGAGAAGTATGCTAGGCCTGTTCTTAGTTTTGTAGGCCTGCAGCAAAGCCTTGTATTTCTTAAGTCCCCTCAGGTGAAAGAACATCATCCTCTCCGTGTTTGTGTTTGTGTGTGTATGAGACTCACTAATTTTTCTGTAGCCTGAAAGGCACCTGCTCCTTTTCCAGCCTGGTGACTGCAGTAGTTGTGTTGAGAAATAAGGCCAGCACACCAAAGGGGCGATGATTTTTCTTTCTGGAGTTGGGGTCTTTCCTTGGCAGCTCCAGATGGCTTGTCTAGAAGTGCTCAGAGTTCTGGGCCGGCCATGCAGCCCCAGTGTTCCTCTGCCCATGGGTTTATAAAGCAGGGATAGTAGTGGCTTCTGGTGCTTTGGGGGGGAGGAGTTTTTGTTGTCACTTGTGCTTTTGGACAGACTTTTGGCTCTAGCTGGGCTAACCGAGCTCTGGGAGTGTGCGGCTTTGTTTTGTTTTGGTTGGAATCCTACTGAATTTTTTGTGTTTGAGGGGATTTCTTATTGTCTTTGTTTCACTAGTTTCTTCAACTTGTTTTAAAAAGGATTCCCTTGGTTTTAAAAAATGGTTTAAACTTGGGAGGACAAAGCTTTTTCTAGTATATTTCTTAATTTGGTGTTTACTGGTGACCTTCCTTAGTGAATTATCCATGTGCTTTAGAGACAGCAGAATTTGGGGCTATTATCCCATTGCTGGGAGCTCAACTCCCAAGTAAGCTCCTGTAAATGCTGTGCTGGGCATTGAATCTCCTCCCCTGCCTCTGTTTCACACCCAGCTCTCCCATTAGCGTTAATAGGAGGCCCCTGCTGAAATCCCCGAGCTCCCACATAAGCCCGGATCCCTTTGTCGGGCCTCACCGGTACCTCCCTTGTTTTTTTGTTACTGGTGGCAAGAGTTTGGGGTTACCGGTGGTTGTTAAACAGGAGCTGAGTCGTCAGGGGATGGAGGGTGGTTTACAGATTCAGGTCTGTCATTAGGAAGTCGAAGTGACGAGGAGGAGGACTTGAGAAAGCCTGAGAAGGAGGGTCCGTGTCCCCATGCCGTGATGAGGCCACAGGTCTCCTTGTCCATCTCAGCCACTGACGCCGATGGCCCCACAAGCGCAGGTCTGCGCTCTTGGGAGTGGAGACCCGGGCCCTGGGATCTGGGGTTTGGTTTGTTCTTTACCTTAGCAGGCCTCCCCACCTTTTTCAGGCCCACCTTGGAGCATAAGTCTTCTTTGGCTCCCAGCTGCTGGTAGGATAAAATGGGAATTCCCTCGCTCTCCAGGCCTCCTTCTACAGCCCTTAGGAGCTGTGGGGTCTCCCTGCAGTTCCTGACAGACTGTTCCCTACCCTGGGACATTCTGGTTCCTGCCTCCTGCCTCCCCTTGGCTCTTGGAATTCTTGGCTTCTCAAAGGCACAGGTGCCATCTCTTGGGAAGCCTTCTCCCATCTCCGCTCTCACCCTTCCAGTTATTACTGCTCTTCTCTACCTCAGTTTTCCTCGGTTTTAGGTACGTATTATGGCCTCCTAGTAGAATGTAAGCTCCTGGAGGACTAATTCTGTCTCCTGTTTTTGCCTTTGTATTAATTGAACTCTAGCACTTAGATGGTGCTAGCTCTCTAGATCTCAGATCTGGTAGTTTAATGTCATCGTTGGGTTGTCTATCTTACCAATTGTATTTTTAATTACATTTTTAAAATTTTATTTTCTGGTTGTGGTGAAGTAATTGTTCCTACCTTCTGCAAGAGACCTTTGCTGGTTTCTTCTTGGGGATATTTTTTTCATTTATTTATCAACGACACTTTTTTTTTGCTTATTTAATTTAAAGACTAGCTCTTCTTGGTCCTCTCGGGCTGGAAGTGGAGGTGCTTCTCCAGGCCTGACCCCGCTCTGATCTCCAGGAGAGCAAACCTGTTAGTGAGGATAGCTGGCCAGCTTAGCAGAGAGCAGCCAAGCCCAGCTCCTGAGGCCTTTGCTGCTGCCTCTGGTTCTCTGCCTTACCAGGCGCACTTCCCCGCGCTGTCTCATTGTCACAAAGGCCTTGCCCTGGGCCACTCAGTTTGAACCCGGGTTCAGAGGATAAGTACTTGTTGAGTGACTATACGGCATTGGGGGTGAGCCTAGACTGGTCTCCCTAGTCTGGTTGGGAGCCGGGTTCCAGAAGCAGCGGCCGGCAGGGAAGACTAGGGGCCGAAGCGGGGGGAGGGCAGGGGGCCGGAGTCCAGTCCGGCCTCAGCCCTCAGGAGCTGCGTGAGTCTGGGCAAGTCACTTCTCCCTGTGCGTCTCCATTCTTCTGTCAAAGGAGCTGGAGAAAGACATGGCAGGCTCTCGCGTCTTTGCCTAGAAAGCCCCAAATGGGGTCCAGAAGAGTTGGACATGGCAGAAAACAACCCTGGCAAGGGCATGAAGGGTCCTGTCATGTGCCAGGTGTTGGCGGCCCAGAAAGAATGTAGCCACCTCGCTTGCAAGGAGCTTGCAGGCTTCGGGATATGGGCACTTGGCTATCAGGTGAAGAAACAAGTTAGAGTACTTGAAGAGAAGGCAGGTGGGAAGAGAGGGCGCTAGCCGGGGCTGCCTGCTGAACATGGGCTCCTGCCCGGGCTTTGGAAGGAGCGGACGCTGAGAAGTGGGACAAACTCGAGACGTGGAGCTGAGGGTGCCCCTTCTTAGAGCAGTTGTTGGAGATCAGTCAGAACAGGACCTGCGAGGTCATCCGGGCCAGGACCTTCATTCAGCAAGGTCACGGTGACACAGGGGTGGGGGGGTTTGATGGGGTGTGCAGAGCCACAGGGTCCAAGTCAAGGCAGTGAAAGCTTTCTGATAATGGGTGGATTTCCGCTTTATGGCTATTCTTCGCTGTGCTTAATGCCTCGTGGTCAGTAGTTTTAGTTTCTGTCAGGGTTTTTATGATCTGCTTCAGACCCTTTGCTTCTCCTTGAAGCTGCCTGCATTTTAGTCATTTCAAACTCATCATTACTTGAGCTAGAGAAGACCAGATCAAAGGGTAGACCTAAATGTCCAGTGAACTTTACTGCTTTTTACTTGGAGAAGACATTGAAATCTTTAGCTTTGAAAGTTGGGGAACAATCAATGAATGTAATTGTGTCTCTTATAAAAGAACACATTTCCTGTTACTCTGTTTCCTATTAACTCTAGCTTATGTAGTTTGGATAATTTTAAATTAGCTTGGTTTAAATAATTCAGTCAGATCCAGTTATTGTTGATTAAAAAGTATGTTCTTATTCAATGTACTTAGTGTCTTCATTTGACATTTAATATAGCATTTTAAAGTTTATAAAACATTTTCCTTGGTGTATATTGCACCTATGAAACAGTGGATTGTTTAGGTTTTTAAAAATAAGATTAATGTTATAACTATCAAAAGATGAAAGTTTTGCTATGTACATAATGGAACTCACTATCTTTCCCCTTCATCTCAACTGTTCTCAATATTTCCCCCTTTGGAAAGTGCTTGAGCCCTTCTGTTACCATAGAGTTGAGATGTGAAAGTCATCCCCACAGCTGCCCCCGTCCTAGCATGTCCTTGGGCCTGACAAGGGAGCAGCTGGTGGCTGATGTCTGTCTGCTCCTAAGGAAGGCCGTTCCTCTTGGGTCTGTACAGGCCTCCTTGCCAGGATCACCCATTGCTCCTAGGCCTGGCGGGGGTGGGGGTGGGGGGGAGAACAAGGCCAGTCTCCTTTAGGAATACTTGGAGGTAGCCTGGCCCCTGGGCCGCCCTTCTGTTCTTCCCTCCATCCCTCATCTCTTGTCTGCTTGGACAGCTGTGTCCTCCCAGGCCCTCTTTCAGACTCTTGCCACTGTGTCCTGGTTTTTCCTAAGCTGTGCCCTGTGCTGAACAGTCCCTCCCAGGTGGTCTGATGGGGGCAGAGGGCTCAGGACAGTCACGATCTCTTAACTGGCCACTTGGACAAACTAGAATTCCTGCTTTGGGGCTGCCCTACATGGATAACTGCTCTTGGTCTCCCTCCATCTTCCCCTTTCCCCTTATATCCTGGTGTTTGCCAAGTGCACCCGACAGCAGTTTTCGCCTGTTTTCCTGCTGTCCACTCACAGCGCCCCTACTCTGGTTCAGGCCTTCTCCTCCACTTGGTCTCCCTGATTTTAATCTCCTCCTCCCGTAACTTCGAGTTGGCTTTCAGAATAATCTTCCGAAGACACAGGCCAGTTCCCACTCAGAGCTCTTTAGTGTCTCCCCTTCGCTCTGAGCCTGTCCTTTCCCACCATCCCACCTTTCCAGATTTGTTTCCTGCTGTTCTCTTCTGCATCACCTTTGTTCCAATCTGACTGCCCGGCCTGCTACCGCCCTGGCAAGAACTTGGCCTTCCGTCCAGTGCCCGTCTGTGAAGCCTGCAGGAAGCCCGCAGAGACTTCTGCTCCAAAGAAGTGCAGGGGTGGCTGGGTGGGCTGGACAGCAGGTGTCAGTGCTTTCAGGATCTGCTGAAGAAGTGCTGCAGGAGGAGCACCGGAACGGCCCCCAGCTGCACCCATCTGGGAATCCAAGCCTCTCCTTGTCTCTTGGTATCCCCAGTGCTCAGTGAGATTCTGAATAAGAGTTCACTGATTCACATTGAATTGTTGAATTTAACAAAGATCATGAGGGACTTGATTGGGAACTGAAGTTAATGTCTAATTCACTGGACTAATTATGGATATTTTTTGCCAACTTTCAAAAGGAATAGATATTTAAAATAAGCTCATTCTGGATATAGTTTTCCAACAAAACATGTATAGTTTAAGAAAATCAACATGTGTATTTTTAAACTTTTAATTACTGTAAGTATTGAGAGAGAGAAAGGGAGAGAGAAGGAGAGAATGTGGATATGTGTGGATGTGTGTGGATGTGGTACTTAAACCACAAAATTTAGATTCAGGGAGGTCAAATACAAGAAACTTGGATTTTGTTGTTTAGTGTTTCAGTTATATCTGACTCCGTGACCCATTTAGAATTTTCTTAGCAGAGATCCAGGAGTGTCTGCCATTACCTCCTCCAACTCATTTTATAGATGAAGAAACCGAGGCAGACAGGGTGAAGTGCCTTGCCCAGGATCTGGGGAGCTGGGAAGTGTCTAAGCCCAGTTGTGAATTTAAGAGGATGAGTCTTCGTGGCTCGTGGCCCAGTGCTCTAGGTGACACCCCTGCCCCACTCCCCAAACTTGAGTTTCCTGGATTGTGTCATGGTCGAGCCTTACTTTCCCCAATGCATATGTGCACACACATGCATCCACGTGCTCCCCAACCCATTCTAGACCTTGGGAAAACCTAAGCAGGAGCTGCTGGGGTCATTCAGGAATACTCACTGACAGAAGGCATGGCAAAGGTGGGAAGGACAGACCCTAGAAAGCAAGCTGGGAGTCCTGTCTCCCTTCTCTCCCTTTCCTAGGGGAACCCTCATTTTGCCATTAGTGGCCTAGAGCAGCTAGGGGATGCACAGGGCTCCAGGCTTAGAGTTCAAATCCTGCCTCAGACACTTCCTAGCTGTGTGACCTTGGCCCAGTCCCGTCACCCTGTTTGCCACAGTTTCCTCATCTGTCAGATGAGCTGAGGGGAAAAAAAAAAGGCAGACCACTCAGTGTCTGCCAAGAAAATATCAAATTGGGACATGAACAGCAGCAGCAACCTTAGATGAGTAATAAATTACATTTAAATAGTACTTTATTGTTCCACATTCAGCAAACATTTCTTAAGCAATCAGCTCTTAAAGAACTTGTGTCTGGGTATGGCATGGCCATGGGGCACAGTTGGGAGGGGGGAAAGGAAAGCATTTGTTCTATTGAAGAAGAGCAAAATAAGTAAGTACCTGATGAACCAGGAAAGACTTCCTAGCAAAGGAGCTCCCCTATCCCCCAGCTGAACCTCAAAGGAAGTTAATGGTTCTGGAGAAAAAGGGGGACCAGGTGAGGTGGGAGGGAGGCCCATCTTGTCCTGAGTTGTAGAGGGAAGGAGGAATGAGGATGGCTGCCAGGAGTTCTGTGGTGACTCGAAGCGGGGGATCGAGCAGGTCCTGTGCTTTGGCAGCTGGACCAAAGGATTTCAGTTTTTTATGTGACCCTCAGTCTTCCTGTTTAAATATAGATGAACTATTAAGCTTTTCTCCTTTTTCACTTCCCAAACAGTTTCTCCCCCCTTCCCCCATGGACAAGAAAAGCTTCTCTTTAAAGCCGTGTTTTCACTTCGGTCTTTCCTGGTGACTCGATGTGGTGTTTGTGTGTTTGTTTTTTTGACATCGATTTGCTTTGTTCTCTGGCCTCATTCAGATTTCACAAACCCTGCTTAAAGGGCACACCTTGGGACTGCTCGCCTTTGCGGTGCTGGCAGGATGGTCCCTGGTGTCCAGGCCCTGTTCTCTTAAAGAGGAGTGGCCCTGGGCTGGTGAGAAAGCTGGCTCTGGCTCGAGCCTTGGGCTGATCCTCAGCCTCCCCCATTTAATAAGCAAGACATAAACCTTTCTGAGTTTTGGGTTTTCCATCTGTAAAATAAAGGAGAGGAACTGGATAATCTCGAAAACTTCTAGCCCCCAAATTCTGCTGTTCTTCTTTGTCAGTTAAGGATGAACTCTGGGACCAAATATTGCCAAGAAAATGTGTTGGGCATGCAGACGACTTTCACATTTTTATCTCTATCTCCAACCTCTTCCCAGAAATCTGGTCCTGTTTTCCCAACTTTCTGTTGAATTATCTCCATCTAGATCAGGGGTGGGAAACCTTTTTTCTGCCAAGGGCCCGTTGGATATTTATAACATCATTCTCGGACCATACAAAAATATCAACTTAGAAATTCAAGCAGTGGGAGGTTGTACCTAGCCTTCAGCTCATCATTGCCTGCAGTTGCCTTTGCAGGGCTACACCAAATGTTCCCCACTCATGATCTAGATCCCCTTAAGACCTCAAAATGACCGTGTCCAAAGCCAGCCTCAACATCCCTCTCCTTCTTTCTGCCCCACCAGTCTCCCAAATTTTCTGGATAATTTATTTCTCTTGATGGGAACAGCCTCTGTAGCTCATAACAACCTTGGAGTCAACTCTGACATTTCATAATACATCACAAATCTAGTCAGTTTGTCTATTTCTGTATTTTTTTCTATATCTGTCTTTTCTCAGCTGTTTTTGCTTAAGCCCTAATATTTTCACACCTATGGTCTCTCTAGTTCTTTTACATTACTCATCACACAATTAATTTTTCTAGTGTATCACTGTTTATATCTTTCCTCTCTCCCAAACCCTTTAGTGTTTTCCTTTTACCTATTGAGTAAGATACAAACGATTGTAAGATCCTCCACAGTCTACCTTTCCATTCTTATCCCAAACATTTCCATACATGGACTCAATATTTTAGGTCAGCAGGACTCCTCTTTGATTCTCAGTCTTTTCATTTCCAAGCCTTCTCTCATGTCCTGTCACGTGCCTAAAACAGACTTCCCCACTTGCCAGAGAAGTTCTTCCCTTCCTTCAGGGCCTATTTCAGAGGTCAAGTTTTTCATGAATTTCTCTTTTTCTTACCCCACTATCTCACATGAAAGGGATTTACCCCTCTTCACATTTCTCATGGTCTGAACCTTTCCACTACCTTTTTGGCTTATATAGCCCCTTTTTATTTTTTAATAGTATTTTATTTTTTTCCAATTACATGCAAAGATAGTTTTCAACTTTTTTTAAAATAAGTTTTGAGTTTCAAATTTTCCTACTTCCTCTCTCCTCTTCTTTCCCCTCTCCAAGATGGCAAGTAATCCAATGTAGGTATATATGTACAATCATATTAAACGTTTTCCCACATTAGTCATGTCATGAAAGAAAAACAGAACAAAGGGGAAAATCTATGGAAAAAAACCAAATCAAAAAAATGAAAATATGCTTGGATTCAGGCTCCATAGTTCTTTCTTTGGATATGGATGGCATTTTCCATCATGAGTCCTTTGGAATTGTTGGGTCACTGCATTTCTGAGAAGAGCTAAGTCAGCCATAGTTGATTATTGCACAGTCTTGCTGTTACTATGTCCAATGTTCTCCTGATCCTGCTTATTTCACTTTGGATCATTTCATGTAAGTCTCTCCAGGCTTCTCTGAAATCCACCTACTCATCATTTCTTACAGCACAATAGCATTCTGTTCCATTAATATACTATAGTTTGTTCAGCCCAGATAATGAGCATTCCCTCAGTTTCCAGTTCTTTGCCTCTACAAAGAGAGCTGCTGTATGTAGACCCTTCTAGAGCCTGAGACTTAAGAGTCAGAAAACCTGACCCTTCATGCCATAGACATTTAATGGCTCTGTGACCCTGGACAAGGCACCTCACTGTATTCTCTGTCTCTATTTCCTCATTTATAAAATGGCTATAATAATTACACCTGCCTCCTAGGGTTGTTGTGAGTATTAAATGAGATAATATTTTTGAAGTGTTTTGCAAACCTTAAAGCCCTACATAGATGCTATTATAATTGTGATTATTATTATTACTTTTGTTTTAAATTGTATTTATAGCAAACAGCAGTTACTCAACAGTTGCTCCAAATCTAGGGTCAGTCTCTATTTAAAACTCTTAAATTATAACCATCTACATCTTCTTAGAAGGCTTGAAAACTTTTAAAAGGTCCGGTAGAGAGAAATGAAAATGGAATGGACTGATGAAAGAAATAGCTTTGAGTAGGGAATGATTGCTGTTTGTTTGGAAGTGGTTATTTTAATTAAAAATTTCTTGAATATCCTTAAATGATCAAATAAAGACAATTAACCCCTGTTCCCTCCAAATACACTATGCTTTAGGGGAATATCAATAAGTCCTTGCCATCAAGGAGTGTATGTATAGGCTAGGAGTGTGGTGTAGACCAGTAGTGTTCAACTCAGATAGGAACAGGAACCACTAATCCATACAGAAGGATCCCTGAGGGCTGTGTATTGATTTAGTTTTAAAATGTAATATTCTCTGTTATATTGCACTTTTATTTATTTGTTAAATATTTCCCAATTACATTTTAATCTGGTTTGGGCTGCATTAGAGAGTGTTGGGACAGCCACGCTTGGCACCTCCAGTGTAGAAGATCTAAGTAATTTAGTATTAACAGATCATCAGGAAGATAACTTTTAATGAAGATACCCTTGAATTCATAGAGTATATTAAAGAAAAATAAAACAGTTTCAGGTTAGAGAATTAAGGTAAAACAAAACAAATGTTATTTTTTGCCAATTGCCTTAAAAAGGCTGCTTTTCCTGACCTTGACATGGTGTAAAGGTCCCAGAGAGTCAAACAGATTTAGTGGAATTTGTGGAGGTTGGGAATGGCAATAAAAGTTTACAGTCTGAAAATAGAGGCATAGGGATTCACAGATCCCAGGTTTTTTTCTGGCTTGGTCATTCATTAAGGATGTGTGACCCATAGAAAATCTTTTTTTTTTTAAAGTTTCTGTTTTAATTTCAGAAATGAAAAATGAGAGATTGAAGAGATTCGATTTCTATGTGTGCCTGCAAATGTGCAAATTCAGGATATCTTTTTAATTCATCACGTTAAAGATTTTAAATGCAAATACTGATAAAAGTCAGGTTCCTACCTTGAAAGGTTAGAAGTTAGAAGAGTTAGAAGAGAGCCAATTCACTTTAGATTTATCTATACTAGTTTAATAGTTTTTTTTAAATGTAAAATAACAAACAAGGCCATTAATTGAAGATGAGACAGGGTTAACTGGTATGTTTTTATTTATTTTGTCCAAATAAAGAGGCACTAGGTGTATTTCATTTCTCAATAATTTATGGGAAAAAGAAACTCAGCTACTTATTTAACTTTTAAAAAAATAAATTAAAAAGAAGGGAGTATTAAAGTATCCTTGGAGGTTTTTTTCTTATTGTATTTACTTCAATTTAATCTCTTATCTTTAAAGTTTTGTTGCATGTTTTCCTTCTCAACATCAGGTGCTACTTGTTAAGCCTTAAACTTTTGCTTTCTTATCATGAAATATTTGCCATAGTCTAATTATTTTTTCTTTTGTCCATAATAGGGGGACCAGAGAGCTGAAGGAGAGCTGACTTTTCCGAAACTTGGTAAGTCTTGCTTTATGGGTAATAATCCAAGATAATCAGTGTATTTTTGTAAAGACCTTTGTTCCAGAAATGAAGCTCTGTTGTTTGCACTGATTAAAATTAATTCTTGTCTAATTTTATGTGGCTATTATCTCGATGTATTTGTGTTTCTACTAATACTACAAACTTGGCATGGTTCTATATTTAATATTCTGTTAAGTGTAAAGGTCTTCTCCGCCAAAAATGTTCTTAATGTAATGGTTGAATTTGAGAACTGAAGTGTCAAAAAATTAAAAAGTTTTGTATATGCATTAAATGTAAGGGCCTTAATTTATGCACAAAATGGCTGGATTAATGTAACTATGGGACTTGAAAATTCCTGCTTCTTAAACATTTATTTACATTCTTAACTTTGTGTTTTGTTGATTTTTGTACATAGTATTGAATTTCTGAGTGCTTATACTTGCATTGTTTTTAATGAAGGGAACGATTGAGGGGGGAGAAGAGGAGAAAGGTAATAATAGTATATATTTTTGGTAAAAAAAATTTTTAAAATCTAGTTTAAATTAAATCTTTTAAGTCACCATGCAATTGGCTTTTTGGATGTCTAATTTGACATCTTATAATTTGTATAGAACAGTTTAGTGGCCAAGCTTCAAGCGAATACCATCTCTTTTTGGAGAATATATTTTGACCCCCCCAAAAAAATCTTGGACTTCTGCACCCAACAAATAAATAAAGTTAGATCTTTGACAGACTACTGACAAAGTTCCTCTTTTTTATTCTGTTAAATAGTGAGTAACTTAATGTAAAAGGTAGAGACCTCTGAGATTTGTGGTTTTTTAGAGTTCTACTCTGTCCAGGTGCAGTGCTTTAAGAATGGAAGGTGCTACATCCCTAATCACCTGTATCTCAGGAAACTTTCCCTTAACTTTGTAGTGATGGGTTGTGCTAAAGGAAACTTGGCCCTTTACCCTTGCGATGAAGGACTCGTATTTTGCAAGGTGCCGGGCTTTGCCGTGCAGTCAGTGGCCCTGGAACACTTTTACTAAAGAGTACCCCACCGGAGCCCCATCCTCATTAGCATCCTGCTCTAATCCAGCTTTACGCAGCATATATGTGCATTTCATTGCCAGGCGCCTCTCGGAACAGAGTATGGCCCGGTGGCCTGTGGTAAAAATTGGAGCAAGCACCAGCACTTTGGTTGGTGGGACATGGGGCGGCCGCAGAAAAGAGAAGTTTGGGACTCTGACAGTGCAGAAAGGACATGGGAGCTGAGGGTGGAGGGGGAGCAAAGGTGAGTTTTAATGTACAATGGTCATCCATGGAGAGAAGGCCCGATGGCGAGATGAAAAGCTTGGTTTGCTGGAGTTCATTAACTGAGGACTTTATGGCAAAATAGTGTGATTTGTAGTAATACTTTAACCAGCTGAGCTGGTATAGTTGTTGTTGCTAACCACTATGTGCTTCTACCATTTATATCTCTAAAACTAAGGTATGGTATTTCTATTGTAACTAGCCTTCAAAGCAAGTGTGGACATTCTGTGGTTTTCATAGTGTCTTTGATATATTCTGGAACTGTATTGGAATATTTTTAAAAATTGCTAAATGATAAACATAGAAATCATATCAAAAAGTAATAGTGAAATGAATGCTAGCCTTAAAGCAAATTGGGACCCAGATTTATTTCCTACCTTTGACCCTGAACTAGCAGTATTCACTTTGGGGGAGTCATTTAACTTGAACCTTTGTCCTCACCTATAAAAGAAGGATAATCATACCTGGAGTATCCACCTCACAATCCACTGTAAGGATCAAATAAGTTAATATGTGTAATACATGAAAGTGTATGTAAATAGCAGTGATAATCATTATTCAGTCTTTTAATGTTGTTTTATTAAGGCATTTGTATAGTAAGGATTATTTAAGTATTTCATCATAATAATAACTAATGGCATGAGCCACAACTAAGCCCAGATCATCGCAAGAGCTTTTGTAATGAAACTGGAGGTAGAACGGCATATTCAGGGCTTCTTAACTTTATTGGGTACTCTACCCATTTCACAGTTTGGTGAAAGCTTTGACTTCTTTCTCAGAATAAAATTTTAGGTGCAAAATGCATTATGTAATATACAATCCATAATATAAAATACAAAGGAAAACAATTATATTGAAATAAAGATGTAATTTTTCTCTTCCATATTAATGTGCCCTCCCCCCCGCAATTACTCTGGATCCCATGGTAAGAACTGAGAAATGGATGGAAAATAGACTAATTTGCTTTGTTTCTGTAACAATCAATTCTTGACACAAATATCAGTAGATCTACCATATTTGCAGTTGTAATTCCTCATTACTTAAGGGAAATGAAAAGACATAAATGTCATTTAGGAAGCTGGAATTGAGAAAAACAGTTGGATTCTACTTGAGGTATATTTTTGAGATATTTCAAAGAGGGAAAATATCAAATGATTGAGAAAAAAATGACATTATCTCCCCCCCAAAATTAAACAGAGAATATTAGTAACTTATATGTGATTCATATTTCTACTTTCCATTTTTGTAGAATCTTTGAGTTGATCTCTGCTTTAAAAAGTATCCTTGATGAAAATATTAGTGGGTTGTTTTTTTTTTTTTGCTTTTTACTGAGGCAGTTGGGGTTAAGTGACTTGCTCAGGGTCACACAGCTAGGGAATGTTAAGTGTCTGAGCCCAGATTTTTGAACTCAGGTCCTCCTGACTTCAGGGCTGGTGCTCTATCCACTGCGCCACCTAGCTGCCCCGAAAATATTAGTGTTTAGATATATTTCAATTAACCATTTTCTCCAGTAAACTACATCTTTCCAGTAACACAATTTGAGAAATGTAGAGATCTTGTGTGTTTTGATTTTTTAAAAACTGCCTTCCCATATGTTGTCTCCTAAGCATGGGGCTACATCATACAGGGTTCCCTGATAGAAATAGCCACAGAGGAGGTGCATTGGTCTTTTGATTACCAGTATCAAATTGGGCATAAAACTTGAAGGCTACCATCATGGAGAATATAAAATCCAAATTGGAAGGGAATTCCTGCCCCTTGGTAAGGTCTTCTAGGTGTTCTGGTTTATGTCTGATCTTGTGTTTATTGCATACGGTCTGGAATAATAATAGGGCTTCAGTTCATGGTACCATTTCAGAGCTTGACCTGATAATCCACACAGGAAAAAAACAAGTGGATGACCAGTCATGTTATACAGACTCTGGAACGGGTTTGACCTTTAGCCAGATTGACTCTGCCAGGGGGGCGGTGAGCTTAATCTAGACTTGAATTAAGAAGACGAAAGTAAGCTAGTTTGCATATGGAAGATTGGATACCACTTTCATTGATTCCAAGAGGATCCCAGACACCAAAACCCATCCTTTCTAATTTTTTAAAGCCTTAGGATTCTCCAAGTGGTGTGAAGTATGAGAGAGTCTTCCAAGAATCCGAATTACAGGTGACTCCAAAAGCCAGTAGAAGGATGCATTATGACACAAGCAGAACAGACGTGCAGGATGTTATCGGTGATTTTCAAGATGCAATATAAGGAGTATTAGCCATAACTATGTGATTGGAAAAGGAGGTAGGCCGGTCATGCAGTGAAAA
>JAJPUD010002187.1:0-169361 GCA_023553655.1 Myrmecobius fasciatus | reverse complement strand
AAAAAAAAAAAAAAAAAAAAGATAACCTGACTGCTGCAATGGTACCTACCCACTGATGGACAAGGGCCTAGAGGAAGGCCTAGAATAGCTTGGGGAGATGCATGAGGAGAACAGCATGGCCCTGGCCCAACAAGGAATCATGGGAAGGAGGAAGAACCACTGGAACACAATTGGGACGCAGAAGCGCAATAATAGTACATTTGCATGCCGTACTCAAAGCCCACCAGGCCCCTGAAACAAACCCTTATTCAGTCCCGCCCTCTCTGCTGGTTCACTCCTCGCCAGGGCCCTAAGCCTGTTGCCCATGCCATCTGTCGACACGGGGGCCTCCTCGGCTCTCCCCTTGCCCAGCGCCTCCTGCATTTCATCACTCACTTCCAGGCTGCCCACGCCCTGATGGTGGCCATTCCAGCGAGGCCTTCTCAGTCTCCCCAGCCCTGCAGCATTGACGTTGCCGACCACTCTCTTTTCTCTCATGCTCCGCTGTGCAGACGCTGCCATTTCCCGTTTCTTCTGCCTGTCACCCCGCTCCTTCCCAGGCCCGTTCCTGGCTTAATGGGCCCCCTTGCTCACTGTGAAGCTAACCCGTGGTTCCGTCCTGGACCTTCTCCTGCAGCCTTTGCAGCAGCATCACTAGGGTCTGGGAGGATTGTCTCCTCCAGCAGTCCCTCCTGTCTCTCCTCCCAGCCCAAACTTTAGCCTGAGCGCCGGTCTCACTCATGGGGTGGGAAAAGGGATTCTCTTCTTGCGTCTAGGGTAAGAGTGCTCGTGCCTGTGCTTCCCCCTCCTTTGTCTCTCCCTTCCTCCCTTTCTCTTTCCCTTTATCCCCCTCTCTCCCTCTCCACTCTCTAGTCTTTGCCTTGGCTCAGTATGGATTTCAAAGTAGAGATTCCATTACCTTATTAGCCAAATGCCAATGTTAAATAACTTCAGTAATAAAAGAAGTTTCAGTGTTTCGATTGGTGCTGCTTAGCTTTTTGAAAGTGGTCTGCATGGGCTGGATCCTAGAGAGTATTCTCTGTTTGCATAGTGAGAGAGGTGTTTGTGTCGGCTGATAACAGGCAACATGCCTTAATGCATTGTACCTGCTCTGTGGCCATGATTAGGTTCACCCTAAAGCACCACATTTGTTAGTTTTAAAATATTAAAAACAGTGGAGCTCGAGCTTCTTTTGGAACAAATTACATTTATAAATTGGCTTTAGTAAATTTAGTAAAGAATACATCCTTCGTTATACAATAAACAGGCCAAAATAAAACAAATTATTTAAACTTAAACCATTTTTACTTTTCAAGGGTTCCCCTCATACTGTCTTAGTCTTGGCTGTAGTTAAGAACCTTGGTACAGAAAAAAGAACAATGACATTGGAGGCAGAAGGCTCAAGTTCAGATGTGTGCCATCTGCCCCTTAATCCTGGGGGGACTTGGGTAACCCTTCTGCCTTCTTGGGACCTCAGTTCTTCATTTACAAGATGAAAGTGTTGAACGAGATGGCCTGAGAGGCTCCATCCAGCTTTGGATCTGTGCTGCCCAAGGGGAAGAAGGGATGGGATCGTAGGTCTCTCTTAGCATGAGTAGTTTGGAGTATTTTTACAATTGCTTTTTAAAGCCATTTATTTGGTTTCCAAGTGAGGTGAATGGTTGGCAACCTTTTGCTAAATAAATGTCCCTGTCAGAAGCTCATCCCTGACGATGAGCTGCAGACTTTAGGAGGCTGAGCTCAAAATCGACCCACAAAACCTCCATGTTAAGCCTTTTCCATTGCTAAGGAATACATTGGGCCACGTGAAATTTGCTGATGGCTCCTTCACCTTTCTCTCCATATTTTTAAAGCTATAGTTTATCTTTAAGGACACACAAGTTGAGCTAGTCAGCAGTTCACTAGTTAGCATGGAGCTAATTATTGCTATCAGTATTTTTTTAAAAAATGTTAACTTTCAGGGGTCAAGACTTTTTTTTTATATTTAATTTTATTTTGTTTGCATAACATATGTGTGGGTAATTCTTCAACAATAACCCTTACATAGCTTTCCATTACAAATTTTCCCCCCAACTTCCCCACCCCTTCCCTAGATGGCAGGATATCCACTACATGTTAATTATGTTAAAATATTGGCAAATCGAATATATGTATACATATTTCCAAACTTATTATTGTTGTGCAAGAAAAATCTTATCTACACAAACGATATATCAGATAAAGGAAACACAATGTAAGCAAACATCAATCAAGGAGTATGAGAATGTTATGTTGTGGTCCACATTTCGCATCCCTCTCTCTGGGTGTATATGGCTTTCTTCAGTGAACAATTGCAGGTGGTTTGAAACATATCATTGTTGAAGAGAGCCATGTCCATCAGAATTAATTGTCATATAGTACTGTTGTTGCCGTGTATAATGATCTCCTGGTTCTGCTCATTTCACTCAGCATCAGTTCATGTAAGTCTCTCCAGGCCTCTCTGAAATCATCTTGCTGGTCATTTCTTACAGAACAATAATATTCCATAATGTTCATATACCATAATTTATTCAGCCATTCTCCAATTGAAGGGCATCTATTCAATTTCCAGTTTCTAGCCACTACAAAAAGGGCTGCCACAAACATTCTTGCACATGTGGGGCCTTTTCCTTTCTTTATGATTTCTTTGGGATATAAGCCCAATAGAAATGCTGCTGGGTCAAAGGGTATGCACAGTTTGATAACTTTTTGAGCATAGCTCCAAATTGTTCTCCAGAATGGCTGTATCCGTTCACAGCTCCACCAACAATGCATCAGTGTCCCAGCCCTCCCACAACCCCTCCAACATTGATCATTAACTTTTCCTGTCATTTTAGCCAATCTGACAGGTATGAAGTGGTACCTCAGGGTTGTCTTGATTTGCATTTCTCTGATCAATAGTGATTTGGAGCACCTTTTCATATGACTATAAATAGTTTTAATTTCATCCTCTGAAAATTGTCTTTTCATATCCTTTGACCATTTATTGATTGGTGAATGGCTTGAATTTTTATAAATATGAGACAATTCTCTATATATTTTTGAGATGAGACCTTTATCAGAACCCTTGAATGTAAAGATGATTTCCCAATTTATTACTTCCCTCCTAATCTTGTCTGCATTGATTTTGTTTGTACAAAAACTTTTTAACTTAATATAGTCAAAGTTATCTATATGGTTTTCAATTAAGAGTTCCAGTTCTTCTTTGGACATAAATTTATTCCATCTCCAAAGGTCTGAGAGGTGAACTATATTACATTCCTCTAATTTACTTATAGTATCACTCTTTATATCCAGATCATGAACCCATTTAGATCTTATCTTGGTATGTGGTGTTAGATGTGGGTCAAGCCCTAATTTCTTCCACACTAGTTTCCAGTTTTCCCAGCAGTTTTTGTCAAATAGTGAATACTTATCCCAAAAGCTGGGGTCTTTGGGTTTATCAAAAACCAAATTGCTATAGTTATTGCCTAGTTTGTCTTGTGATTCTATCCTATTCCACTGATCGACTACTCTATTTCTTAGCCAGTACCAAATGGTTTTGATGACCGCTGCTTTATAATATAGTTTTAGATCTGGTACAGCAAGTCCACCATCGTCAGCCTTTTTTTTCATTAATCCCCTTGAAATTGGGTCAAGACTTTTTTGATGGGTATTCCTGACCTCTGAGGACAATTAATCCCATGACTACATTGCACAAATGAGAAAACTAAGATGGAAAGAGACTAAGTAACACATAGAGTAGTAAGTAGTAAAGCCAGAAATAACATGGGTTCTTCAATTCTAGATTCAATGCCTCTTCTATACAACAGCTATTTCTTTGTCCTCAGCTGTAGTTTAGAACTTGAGTCAACAGAAAATGTTACAGAAACATTTTTAGTTAAATTTTTAAACTTGTTTTCAGAGAAAACATAAAAATGCAACTTCAATTTTTAGTTAAACTCTTGATTTTTCTGTATATCCAATTAATATATATATAAAACATACATGAATAAAAAATAAAAAGGAAATCATAAACTATTAAATAACTTTTGTGCCCATTTAGTATTGAAAATAATCAGATTTTTAAAAATTGACTATTACACATGTTCTTGTTTTAACATCTTAATATATTTTTTATTAAAGCTTTTTATTTACAGAACATATGAGTTATTTTTCTACATTGACCTTTGCAAAATAATTTATTTTGTTCCAAATTTTTTCCCTCCTTTCCCCCACCCAACCTCTAGATGACAGGTAGTCTAATACATGTTAAGTATGTTAAATTATATGACAAATCCAATATATGTATACATATCTATACAGTTATCTTACTGCACAAGAAAAATCAGAACTAGAAAGAAAATAAACAACTGAAGTAGGAAAACAAAATGCAAGCAAATATTCACAGAAAGCGTTAAAATGCTGTATTGTAGTCCACATTCAGTTCTCACAGGCCTCTCTCTGGATGTATATGACTGTCTTCATCACTGAACAATAGGAACTGGTTTGAAACATCTCATTGTTAAAGAGAGCCATGTCCATCAGAATTGATCATCATATAGTATTGCTGCTGTGTACAATGATCTCCTAGCTCTGCTCATTTCATTCAGCATCAGTTCACATAAGTGTCTCCAGGCCTCTCTGAAATCATCCTCCTGGTCGTTTCTTATAGAACAATAATATTCTATAACATTCATATACCATAATTTATTCAGCCATTCTCCAATTGATGGGCATCAATTCAGTTTCCAGTTTCTAGCCACTACAAAAAGGGCTGCCACAAACATTCTTGCACAGGTGGGGCCCTTTCCTTCCTTTAAGATCTCTTTGGGATATAGGCCCAATAGAAACACTGCTGGGTCAAAGGGTATGCACAGTTTGATAACTTTTTGAGCATAGTTCCAAATTGCTCTCCAGAATGGTTGGATCCATTCACAGTTCCACCAACAATGTATCAGTGTCCGTTTTCCCACATCCCCTCCACCATTCGCCATTATCTTTTCCTGTCATCTTAGCCAATCTATATAGTGATATCTCAGAGTTGTCTTAATTTGCATTTCTCTGATCAAGAGTGATTTGGACCACCTTTTCATATGACTAGAAATAGTTTCAGTTTCTTCATCTGAAAATTGTCTACTCATATCCTTTGACCATTTATCAATTGGAGAATGGCTTGAATTCTTATATATTTCAGTCAGTTCTCTATTTTAGAAATGAGACCTTTATCAGAACCTTTGAATGTAAAAATGTTTTCCCAGTTTATTACTTCCCTTCTAATCTTGTCTGTATTAGTTTTGTTTGTACAAAACTTTTTAACTTGATGTAGTCAAAATTATCTATTTTGTGATTAATGATGAGCTCTAGTTCTTTGGTCACAAATTCCTTCCTCCTCCACAGATCTGAGAGGTAAACCATCCTACATTCTTCTGATTTGTTTATAATATCATTCTTTGTGTCTAGATCATGAATCCATTTGACCTTATCTTGGTATACGGTGTTAGGTGCCTAGTTTCTTCCATACTAGTTTCCAATTATCCCAGCAGTTTTTGTCAAATAGTGAGTTTTTATCCCAAAAGCTGGGGTCTTTGGGTTTATCAAACACTAGATTACTATTGTCATTGACTATTTTGTCTTGTGAACCTAACCTATTCCACTGATCCACTACTCTGTTTCTTAGCCAGTACCAAATGGTTTTGGTGACTGCTGCTTTATTATATAGTTTTAGATCTGGTATAGCAAGGCTACCTTCATTTGCTTTTTTTCATTAATTCCCTTGAAATTCTTGATCTTCTGTGTTTCCAGGTGAATTTGTTATTTTTTCTAGGTCAGTTAAATAATTTCTTGGGAGTTTGGTATAGCACTAAATAAATAGATTAGGTAGTATTGTCATCTTTATTATATTAGCTCAACCTATCCAAGAGCACTTGATATTTTTCCAGTTGTTTAGATCTGACTTTGTGTGGAGAGTGTTTGGTAGTTTTGCTCACATAGATCCTGACTTTCCCTTGGCAGATATATTCCCAACATCTTAATATTTTAATGTTTCTAGCAATTTTGTGTGTGTTCCAAAGTTCTGGGCTTTAAAAGTATTTGCCCAGGAATATAGTTGTGTCTGTTTTATTAGTAGAATCTCCCCTTCAACCCACTATGATTCTCTTCTCTTTCCAATCTCTTTGCCAAACACCCTATCTTTGTGAAACTGTTGAATATATGACATCCCCCCTCTTCTCCCATTCCTACAATTAGAAATGCAGAAGAACTTTCCCTCACTGAGCTGGCCTTTCCCAGATGACAGTATTTTGAAGTTTGCTTAATGTAGTGTTTAAGTACAGGGAGAGAGACTTCCATTCATGGCTGGAAGTGTTTAAGCAAGTGTATTGAACACTATAATGTTCACAAGAATAAATTCATTGGTTAATAGGAATCCATTCTGCCTATGCTCAATTTATTCTTAACTTTTAGGAAAGTTAATGTTAAGTGTGGAATTTAACCCGTGTTATGCAAATTTGTGTTTTGGGCATTTATATTATTGCTACGAATGTGTTTCTATGTCAAATGTAATGGGAAACTTTTGTGATCTACAGCTGCAAGTGAGAAGACATTTAGCATTTTGAACAAAGACTGAAGAAACTGTAGAATTAGCAGAAACATTAGAAAAAGTGGAGAAGTTAGAGGATGGAGTTGCAGACTCTACAGGAGGCCCTTAAAGTGGAAATTCAAGTTCATCAGGTAAGTTCTGTTTTGGGTATTTTTTTTCCTCCCAAATATCATTATCAACTAATAACAAATTTTAGTACACAGCCCTCTAGCTGTTTTATCTGTTTTTAAAAATATTAACCATGAGTTGTGTTCTTTCACTATTAATAGCACTAAACAAATTTAGTAATCTGAAACAAATATATATTAATCACCAAGGATGGGTAACAGATTAGGCTAGTTAGTAGAAGTGATACAGAGATGAGTAGAACAAGAGACCCTTCTCTTAAGGGCCTACAGTTAGGAAGCATCTGACAAAAGAGCTGTTCCCGGGAGAGTGGGAGTAGACATACTTAAAAAGGAGCAGAGGAATCGGTTAAGTGAGGCTGCCCACAGAGGCTCCTCCACTCTTATACTGCTTTGCAAGATGTCCAGTTTCCAGGCCTCCAGACTGTGCTCTGGCCTAGTCAGAGCATCCCCAGAATGTTGCAGAAAGGAACACTGATGGGCAACCAGAATCTCACCCATATTGTCAAAGAGAACAGTTTGAAAGACTTGGGAGTGCGGAGCTTGGAAAAGAAAGGACTTGGGGGAAGGGTACCGAACAACTGTCTCTCAATATTCAAAAGACTGACAGGTACCAGATGGGGCAGGCACATTTCCTGTGGTTCCAGGGGCAAAAGTCAGCAGTGCTGGGAAGACAGAAATCTGGCTTATTACGCAGAAGAGCTTCCTAGCAGTTAGAACTATTTTAGAGATGTCATACACTTGTCTAATGAGAAGGAGTGAGATTTCTATTGACATATAGACAAGCTGAAAAACCACTTGTTGGAGAGAATGTCAAGGAGATGCCTCTGTTGGAATGGCCCATCCAAACTTCTCACAACTCTTAAAACTATGATCCCTAGCATCTCTAGCACTTTCTTTCTAGAAAAAGAGAGCTGACGATTTTTCTTTTACTAAAACATTTGATAACTGCCTATAATGTGTACAGATTAGTAAGCTTTTCTAGATGTTTCAGGCTGTCTGAAGCATATAGTTTATGTGGAAGAATGTTATTTGAAATTTTGTTAATTAGGAAAATGCTGAACATTAGTTTCATCTTATATAGTTGATAATCTTAGTCATTAAACAAGTCCATTTTATGTTCCCAAAGCCTTGATTAGGGTTAGTAAATAAAAATATAATTGTATTTCACAAGTTTCACATTTTTACCAGAAACTAGGCTGACTAAACTTTTAAAATATGTTAATGGTATTAATCAAAGCAAAAGGCCTACCTTAAACTATCAGATAATGAGCCTTTATAAGATGAAGCCACAGATCAGGAATGGCCCTGTTTTAGGTATTAGCTGAATCTTGTATTTATATTTCAAAACATGTTACTTCGGATTCTATTATCATCTAAAGGTGGAGTGTCTCAATGCACTGGCAATGCTAATTGACATTTATGGTTTTGAAAAGTTTACGGTTATGGAAGTTGGCCTGCATTCTCTCATCTGAAAGGTAATCACTAGCTGTACAATTAGGAAGAAAGCTTTTTTTTTTTCCATTCTCATGGAGAGCTTTTCTTGAGCAACCTTGAACTTCTGAAAGTGGTTCTGTGTAATGCTGTCTTGTGTTTCTCATAACCACTAGATTTGTCAGGTAACCTAGAATCAAACTGGATAAGAATTTAGAAGGGGATCTTCAAAGAATGCTTAAAAATTATTATAAGAAGTAGGCTTAGTAACAATTGAGCTCAAATGGTTTTTGCTTGTATTGGGCTCCTTCTGAAAGTTTCTACTTTTGAATAAGAGATAATGGAGATCTAGTGAGTTGTCACAAAAATGAGTGTTCCCTGTAAAATCTGACTTGGATGAATGCAGCCAGTCTCCTTAATTGGTTCCCTTCTGTGGCTGCAAGATTCAGTGTCCTTCTCCCCCTTTTGACCTAAATAGCTGCTGTTCCCGTGGTGCTTTTAGACTTAGCAGTAGCCAGAGAACAGGCTGTCGTACAAAGATAGGTCCCCAGTGTTTGCTTTTCTACATGCAGCCACCACTGGTGTGCTTCCCTTCAGAAGAAACTTGGGGAGTCTGGAAGGCAGAGACTTAGAGGTGGGTGTAAATATCCACATGTAGATTTCATTTTGTTTGGTCTTAATTCTGGTACCACTAAGAGAGGATCAATAAACAATATTTATTAAGCACCTAAAATGTGCCAGACCCTGTATTGTATACTAATAAGTTGGAAGTATTCCATTATTATGGTTTAGTTACCTTAGAAAACCTCAGATTTCATCAACTGAAGAAGGCATCGGTTCATCAGTTCAGCCTTAGGGCTAAAATGGAACTTTCTGAATAAGGAATATTTTAAAAGATGACTTGATAATTCAGAATGTGATTGTGGAGAGAATATAATTTAGGTACCTGGATTGAGTTGTTAAGTATGAGGCACATGCTGAAATGTTTGTGGAATCAATGATTTAGGTTTATCATAGATGAAGATGTCATATCTCTCCAGGGCAGCTGTCATTCTATTTTTTTCCTAATTGTTTTCATGAATTGTTCTCCTAGACACTTTCAGAATGTATCCTCCTGTTGAGATGGAGAAAAGATGTTGAGTAAATCTTTAAATAAAAACACTTGAAAAGAATAAGAATAGACAATGAAGAAATAAAGCTGTCACTCTTTGCAGATGATGCGGTGGTATACTTAGATAATCCTAGAAAATTAATTAAAAAACTAGTCACAACAATAACTTTAATAAAGTTGTAGGATATAAAATAACTGCACATAAATCAGCATTTCTATGTATCAACAAAATCCACTAGGAAGACATATAGAAGAAGAAAATCTATTAAAAATAATTGCAGGGGGGCAGCTAAATGGTGCAGTGGAATAGTCAGGAGGACCAGAGTTCAAATGTTGCCTTAGACACTTAACACTTCCTAGCTGTGTGACCCTGGGTAAGTTACTTAACCTCAGTTGCCTTACTAAAAAAATAAAAATAATTAAAAAAAAAAACTTCAGATAGCATAAAATACTTAGGAGTCTGCTAAAACATGCCTAAGGAATTACATAAAGACATTTACAAAACACCTTTCATACAAACATCTAAACAGTTGGAGAAATTAATTTCTCATGGGTAGGCTGAGCCAGTATAATTAAAATGACAGTTTCTACTTAAGTTTATTTATTCAGTACCAAAGAATTATTTTATAGAACTAGGGAAAAATAATAACAAAATTCATCTGGAAAAATAAGAAGTCAAGAATATTAAAGGAATGAATGAAGAAAAAAGTCGAGAAAGGGGTCTAGTAGTGTCAGATTTCAAACTGTTCTACAGTAGATAATCATTAAAACATTCTGGTATTGTATAAGAGTTAGTGGATCAGTAGAAGTAAATGATCTCAAGAACCTACTGTTTGATAAACTTAAAGATCCAAACTTTGGGAGCAAGATTTGCTATTCAGTAAAAATTGCTGGGAAAACTAGAAAGTAGTTTGCTAGAAACTAGGCATAGATCAGCGTCCCACACCATATATACCAAGGTAAAGTCAAAATGGGTATATGATTTAGATAATAAAGGATGATTAAAAACAAATCAGAAAAACATGGAAAAAAAATGTACCTCCCAGATGTCTAGAAAAGGGAAGACTTTATGACCAAATGAACTAAAGAGGATCACAGGAAGTAAAATGAATAATTTTTCATTATATTAAATTTTAAGGAGTTTTTACACAAGCAAAACCAATATAGCCAAAATAGAAGGAAAGCAGGAAACTGGCAGAAAATTTTGCAGCAAATTTCTCAGATAAAGGTCTAATTTCTTAAATATGTAGAGGACAGAGTCACATATACAAAAATATGAATCAATTTGGAACTATACAGAAAGAGCTATAATCTTTGATGTAGTAACTAGGCTTATATTTCAAAAAGATCAAAGAAAAGGGGAAAAGACCTATATGTAAAAAATATTTATAATAGTTTTTTTTTGTGGTGGCAAAGAATTGGAAAGTGAAGGGATTCTCATCAGTTGGGGAATGGATGAACAAATTATGATGTATAATTGTGATATAATAATACTATTATGCTATAAGAAATGACAAGTAGAATGATTTCAGAAAAACTTAGAAAGATATATATGAACTGATGCAGAGTGAAGTGAACAGAACTCCATATACAGTAATAACAATACTGTTAGTGATGATCAGCTGTTAAAGACTTTGCTACTCTGATCAAGACATTGATCCCTGACAATTCCAGACAACTCATGATGAAAAATGTATCAAACTTCAGAGACAACTGATGAACTCTTGAGGGTAGATTGAAACATGTTAGTTTTAAATTTTAAGTTTTTTCATTTTTTTTGACACAATGTGGTTAATATGGAAATGTTTTGCATGACTTCACATGTATAATGGGCAACGTATTGCTTGCCTTCTCAGTGCTTAGGGAAGAGCTGGAGGGAGAGAATTTGGAATTCATGGTTTTTAAATGCTCCCTTGGAGCAACCAGAAATAGAAGGGCAGCAGAGATGGTTCTAGAGGGTCTGTCCTGGATAAAGTGGGAAAGGGAGCTAGGGGAAATGCTCAATTTGAAAAAGGAAATAAATGGAATTTGAGGAGGGGAAATTTGGTAGGAATTGAAAAGGGCCGAAGATGGCAAAAGATAGGTTAGAGACTCCATCAGAATGCTCCTGAGAAATGTTGTCTCTGGGGAAGCAGTGGGTTCTCCTCACTGGAAAGCAGGCTCTAGGTGAGCCCTTGTCAGGTGGGTCACGGAGGGAGAAATGGAGCCCTTGTGGCCATAGAACTTGGAGAGCCGCACGCTAACCTTGTGCTTTATTGTGCTTGTCTGTATTTCGTTAAGGGCTTCCCAGTTCATTCTAGCCTGGTTTGGGGTTCAGAGTCCAGGGCCTTTGTATTTGATACCTCTCTTGTGCAGGGGGCTCTTCCTCCACCACTGGGTAGGATTACGCGGCTCTGGGATTTTGAGATTTTGTGGCATGGTCAGCAGCGTTCCGGATGCAGCCATGGAGAGGCAGGTCCACTGGTTTGGTCTTAGTGGTCTCTCTTTTAGGTGGAGATTCCTAAGAATAACTTTTCCCCTGTGGCACGTGTAGCTGCTTTAATCAGAGGGAGCTTACAGGCTCCAACAAGGGGCTGCTCTCAGATTCGGAAGGGAGCAGCTTGCACAACTTCAGAACAGGGTTGAGTGTTAGCTTTGAAGGGGGAAAGGGTAGCTGTGATTGTGTGGGAGACAAGGCCCGGGATTTGCTGCTGTTTGTCCTTCGTTCTCCAAGAAGACCACGGCATCAGTGAGGGGACACCATGACGTGCAAGTGAGTTGTATTGAAGTGGGGGAGGGCACCTGCCTGACTGTCCCCCACCCTACCCCCAGAGCCGCCTGGGGCCGATACAGATCAGGACGCCTGGAGGTGGCCCTGGATGCAATGGGAGGCTGCAACAGGTCTCATTCTGATTGCAGGGAAGGTGGGATAGGACCCATTTTCCTATCCTTTTTACCCCTTGGGTTATGTTTGGCCATCCAGGCTTTACCCTTCTGCCCAGGATAATTATCATAAGGCATGTGAAGGAGAACAGTGTGAAATAAAACTAAATGTTAATTGGAATTAGGTTTTGCATAAGGAGAACAAGGAATGGGAACAAGCATTATTAAATTGTTAAAAGAATAGCATTTATATAGTGCCAACTTCATGCCCAGCCTGTGCTAAGCAACTTAGAAATATTATTTCATCTGATTCTTACAACTACCTGGAGAGGTGAGTGCTATTATTATCCCCATTTTACAGTTGGGGAAACTGAGGCCTTTAAGAGTTACTGTGGGGTAGAGTCCTGATGGCAGAGTGAGAGTCAGCATTGTTGTCCAGCTCACCCAAAACACCATGCCAGATTCTGTTCAGGAAAGCTAAGAAATAGTCACCACAGTCCCTTTTCCAGCCCAACACCTCTGAGGAAGATAGAGAGGTCTGAGGACTTGGAGGTGGGGGCTGGCCAGCAGAGCAGCAGTAGGGCCATCATTGGGAAGGTGTGGAGCTAGTGCTCCTGGGCCAGAAAGGGATCCCAGGGAATTCCCAAACCAGGAGGAGGAGCCAGTGCTATCTGGAAGCTGTCACCCATTGCCCAGTTCCATGGTAGAGAGCTGGGTTCCTACCTGTGTGTGGTGTGAGGAACGAGTTCCAAAACTTTAGCTGCATGACTGAATCCAAGAGCAGAGGTGGAGGCCGAGTTCTAATCTTTCATGATTCCATTGCAGTAGATAATGAGGACAGGAAACCCAAACCAAAGTGTAGGCTAGCAGTTAGTCATTCCTTTAGTGGGCCTAACCCATGACGGAGTCCCCCAGCAGTCTGCCAAAACTCAGCTACACATGGTTCAAGAGACCTAAACTTGGGTGTGAATCAGCATCTCTTCAGGCCGTACCACCTTGGGAACCCCCAAATGGAGCTGTAAAATCAGCAGAAGGGACATTAAAGGGCAAACTCAGTCCAAACATCGCTAGCTCCCCAGCCCCCAGAAATGAGCAGAGCCCCAAACCAAAATCAACTAAAAGAACGAACAGACAAAAAGAAAAAGAGAAACCTGATCATAACAAGCTACTGAAGGGGCAGACAATAACTCAAGACCCAAACACAGAAAAAGACAATGACTTGAAAACATCGGTAAGCAAAGTCTTAAAGGAAAATATATGTTGGACACGAGCCCGAAAGAATTCTTGAAGAGGTAAAGATTTTTGAAGAGCAAAAAAATTTTATTTTTAATACTAAATGAGAATGGTAGAGGGGGAAAATGGAAACAAGTGAGAACTGTGCAAGAAAATTATAAAAAGAGAATTAAATGGTACAAAATGTTACTGAAGAAAATAACTTATTGAAAATAAGAATTGGTCAAATGAAAGCTAATAATTAGTCCATGAAAAATCAAGAAATAATAAAAACAAAGTGAAATAACTAAAAAATATAGAAGAAAATGTGAAATAGCACATAGGAAAAAACAACTATTTTCATAGGAAAGTAGATTCAGGAGATAGTTTAAAAATCATTAGGCTACCCAAAAGCCACTAAGAAAAAGAAACTTAGACATATTTATAGAAATTTTAAAGGAAAACTGTTTACATGTCTGAAAATCAGAGATCAAAGTAGAAACTGAAAGAATCTACTGATGATTTGAAAGAAACACCAAGATGAAAATTTCCAGGAATATTATAGCTAAAATCTAGAACTCTCAGGTCACGTAGTAAGCAGGAAAGAAAGAATTCGGTACCATCGTATCATGGTATCACACAAGATTTAGCAGCTACCACTATATAGAAATAATAGAAATGCTTGGAATGTGGTATTTTAGAAGAAAAAAGATCTAGGAATATAGCAAAGAATAACTTATTCAGCAATGCATCCTACAGGGGGAAAATGGGTGTTTAATGAAATAGACTTTCAAGCATTCCTTATGAAAAGACCAGAGCTTCATAGAAGCGTTAACATTCAAACACAGGACCTTAAGACAGGCATAAAAAGGTAAGTATGAGGAAGAAATTATAAGCGACTAAACAGAGTTAAGCTGTTTCTCATATGGTGAGAAAATCCTTTCAGAACTTTATCATTAGAGCTCATAGATGGGAGTCTAATTAGAGGGCATAGATGAGATTTTATTATATTGTAAGGCTCTCAAAGAAGAATGGAAGAATTGGAGAAGGGGAATTTGCCTCATCTATATGGGGTGTGCAAGGAAGAGTTTATATAATAGAGGGGGAAGTAGAGGGAGGAATGGGTAACACTTGAATCTTACTATTATCTGAATGACTTCAAGGAAGGATATATATATATAATTATCTGAATGACTTCAAGGAAGGATATATATATATATAATCTCAGTATATATTTATCTTATCCAGCAAGGAAGCAGGAGGGAAAAGGAATTAGAGGAAAGGAGGGGGAGGGGTAAGGTGAGGAATGAGAGGCAATGATCAGAAGCAGAACAGACTCGAGGATGGGATAAGGTTAAAAAAAGGATAAGTATAAGAAAAATAGGATGTAAGATAATCGTACACACCAATCAAAACTAAATGTGAATGGGTTGAACTCACCCATAAAATGAAAGAGCATAGCAAAATGGATTAGAAATTAGGATCCAAAAATACATTGTTTACAAGGGAAACACTTGAGACAGAAGGTATATGCAGGGATTAAAATAAGAATATATTATGCTTTAACTAAAGTAAAAAAAAATCAAGAGTGCAGTCATGATCTCAGACAAATCTATTATGCTTCAATTAAAATTTTAAAAAATCAGAAATACAGTCATGATCTCAAACAAAAACAAAATTAAACCCATTTAAAAGAGACAAACTGGGAAACTACATTTTAATAGAAGGTATTACTCCATGAATGAATATCAATACTGAATAAATATGTGGCAAATGACATTACATCTAATGCTTCATGGTAAAGTGAAACGAGTTACAAGAGAAAATGTGTTAATGGGGAATGGACTTCTATCCCTCTTAGAACTAGCTAAATAAAAAAGAAAGATGGTAAGGAGATGGAATTCCTCTGGAGAGTATTAATTGGCAGTAGAAAGGAGTATATCTTTTTCTCAGTTGGGCATGTCATGGTATATTCAGAAATATTTACATAATAGGGCATAAAAACACCACAAATACAGAAAATGTTAAATACAGTTGAGGAAACGGAGACAAACTAGTTCAGTGACTTGCCCATGGTTCCACAGCTAGTGTCTGAGGCCTGATTTATACTCGGGTCTTCCTGACTCTTGGTTCAGTGCTCTGTTTCCTGTGCCATCTAGGAACTTTTCCTTTTTTATTCAGGAAATCCTTAGCATTAACATCATGGCAAAGCTTTAAAGTTATGAGAGCTGGAGGTAGTCCCTTAGAATTCCACCATACTTAACTAATCATTTCTCATCACAAGTGCAGCTTGGTGTCTACGGCATAGAAAAAAATGAATTTACAGCTTTCTTCCCAATAGGATTCTTTAGTAAGCTTATCACTTGTGTCCCTATTTTTGGTCTCTTCTGAAGCTTTTTGGCTGTTTGCTGGGAAAGGAAGATTTTGTTCCTTGGTATCAAAGCATACCAACCAAGGAGGCTTTAGCATTTTAGACACTGGAAGAACACTGAAAAATCTCTGAGAGGCTGAGAAGAGAGTCATTGCATCCAGGATGGTGTATGGCCTGGTGCACTGTACCCCGGCTTCTCACTCAGAGCCTGGCCACTCTTATTGTCTAACAACTTTTTTAAAAAAGCAAACATGAAATGCTTAGGATTTGTCAGAAATTGTGTTATCATGGGACTGTGGTTTAGGACTGGAAGGATCCTTTTTGTAAAAATACATATTCTTTATACCCGAAGAGCAATGAAGCTGTGTATTCCCTTTGATCCAGCAAGGCCACTACTAGGTCTACGTCCAAAAATTTTTATAGCAGGTCTTTTTGTGGTGGTAAAAAATTGGAAATTGAGGGATGTCCATCAGTTCAGGAATAATTGAACAAATTGTGGTATATGAATATAAAGGAATAGTGTGTGCTATAAGAAATGAGCAGGTGGATTTCAGAAAAATCAAGACTTACATGAAATGATGTTGATAGGAGTGAACAGAACCAGGAGAACATTGTATACAGTAACAGCAACACTGGGCAATGGTCAGCTGTGAGAGATTTACCTCTTCTTAGCAAGACAGTGCTCCAATATAATTCCAAAGGACTCATGGTATGCTATCCACATCCAAAAAAAAAAATAGTGGAGTTTGAATACAAATCAAAACATACTATTTGCTTTCTTTATTTTTTTATGGGTTTTCCCCTTTTATGTTTTCTTCTTTTACCACATGAGCAAGACCAGGCAGGCTATCAGCTAAATCATAGTTGTTTTAAGTGGCCTGTATTTGATGATATAGGCAGGCAATCTTTATTTTTGATGTATTTTTTCTTCTGTTTTCCTTGGGCCTGTGGGCAAAAGTGGTATTTTAAGAGATGCTAAGCCATTAAAGTGGGGTACCCAGGAAGAACGAGAGCAGTCAGATCAAAATTAAATAAAGAAATAGTCTAGCTTTGGAGTTGATCAGGCTGTCTTATCTGAATGATCCTTGTTATTGGTTGTACAAGATTTGAGATCCCTCTTGAGCTTAGCCAATTAAAAAAAGAATAGCAATAGCTTAAATTGTAGTTTAACCTTTAGGACTTTACCTGTCTATAAAACCTGAAGAATGCAACTCTCCTAGGGTTAACATCCAGAAATTAATGGCTTGCTTTTTCGTTTTTTCTTAGAAACTGGTTGCTCAAATGAAGCAGGATCCACAGGTAAATATTTACTTTTATTCATTCATTCATTCTTGAAATTAGAAAATAAAAATGATGTTGAAATTCTTTAAAGAAGCTCTTTAGGCGTTAAAGAATTGTCTGACCTTTAAAAGCCGTTGTCCTAGGCAGAATTCTTTATGCTTTAAGAGGTGAGGGAAGAGCTTCCTTTTGGAGTTGTTTTTTCATGTAAATAGGAAGTCATCTCATTTATTACTTTTTATCATTACTACTAAAGTAATTGCTTTTTAGATCTTGACAAAAATATGAAGCGTTTGCTGTCTAACACTGGGTGATTGTGAGACCTTCTGGAATCTTATAGTTGTTGAAAGTAGCTGAGTATAATTGTTACTCAAAATGTATTCTATATGTTTATATAACTGTTCAAGATCACTTAACTGCTCAATATTTCTTTATGTGCAGGGTCAATATTTTATAAGGTCTTCTCTACACAAACTTGAATAATTTTAGATTTCCAAGGGGTATACATATCTCCATTTGTAGCAGTCTGACAAGTAGAATACTCTGTGGACTTTTCCTTGAATTTGTTGGGCACATATTAACTTGACCATTCTACTTTCTCTCCACTCATTAAAAAGTTATCTTGCTGTATACACACATAAATACACATACACATATATATATGCATATATACGTACATATATATATATATATATACACATATATATATATATGATTTGTTGGCTGTTCTGACATCACAGCTTCTATAACTTCTGGGAATCATAAGTTTACATATGTGTATATGCATGTATATGTATATATGTGCATATATAAAATTCTATATTTTAGTCAAACTCTGCTTTCTAGAAATCAAAGAAGAATTTGTAAGCAATTCGGAGGAAACCTAGAATCATGGGTGTGCACTTGGATAAATTTTGTAGTTTATTAAACATAGCAGGTCTGTATCCTTCTATAGGAAAAAATCCCTGGAGTTTTAATAATAGCATTTTAGCCCATTTTCTTTTAGTAAGACAGGAAAAGGTTATTTTTACAAACTCAAAACTCTGTGGCTTCATTTTCCCTGTGTCTCGGTGTAATCCATTGCTTCTGATAAATGGTACTCATTCCTCTCTGGCTGTCCATTTTTCCAAGATGAGTGTTTCCTTTTTGAACTTGTACATAATGCACATTAAAATGAATCTGAAAGATTGGCATGCTGTGCCTTAGAAGTAGAACCCAAAATAGGAAACACTAAAATATTTGCTTATTTTAAACAGACCTGCTCAGTAATTCCTTCTAAGTATTTGTTTCTGTAGCACACCATGTAATGACACAAGACAATCTCTCGTCTCAGAGGGAGAAGGCTGAGTTACCTTGCGAGGTCTTCTTCTGAGTGAGACCTGCCTACCTGATACCAATTGCGCTCTATCTCACAACTCGTTTTCTTCATATGCAAGCTCTGGCATGAGATTAGCGCATGGGGACATACTGGGTCAGAAGGGCTGGATGATGAGCACATGATAGAAATTAGGGGGCTTGAATTAGAAGAACTTTACAAAAGAATGGTTAAGTGAAAATAATTGCATTGGAATTGTGTTTAATTGGCTGCTCTTTGCTATTGGCTGTTGTAATTTTAATTGCTTTCATTTTCATCTCAGTAAAAGCAAGTAGAATACATTTTAGAGGAGTATGTATGTACATAGATGAATTCCTAGAATTTTTGGAGTTGGGGAAATGCCTTTATAGATAACATCATGATGTGATTGGGCAGTCATCGTAATGAGACCTTTTCCAAATTTAAGCTTTAACTGAATAAGGAATAGGGGGAAAAGGAGAGTGTGGGGGGGGGGAAGGAGAGGGAGAGAGGTGCACACTTGTATCACCTTGTTTCTTTGTTTTGGAATGGGAGAATTCCTTTAAATATGTGACCCAAGAATATGGCTTGTTGGCAGCAAGGTCGGTTTCAGTGGAAGATGCCGTCGAGCCCCTGATGTGTTATTAAAGCTTATTTAGCCCAAGTTACCTTTTAATTTGAAACCATTCTAGAAAACAGTTGCCCCTCTCCTCAGGAGTGCCTGAAGTCGGCCTGGAGGACTCATGTATCAGGGGATGAGACAGCTGGGTAAAGTTAATGCTAAATGCTTGGATTGGTTCATTCTTTGTCATACAGGAGATGTCTAAAGGCCTCTTGCTACTATTCTGCATTAACAAATGAAGTCTCTTTCTCACAGATTTTTTTTCTTTCCAATCAGAATGCTGATCTGAAGAAGCAGCTTCATGAACTCCAAGCCAAAATCACAGCTTTGAGTGAGAAACAGGTAGGGGAGAAGGGGGCATATTTTTAACATTGTGTTCTAAAGATACAGTATGTCTACTCCAGGCTTCTAAGAGAACTGCTATTTTTCCTCATGTGTGAAAATAAGTGTGGGCAGTCAGACTCCGTTTTAATTTTATTTGAGTTCTGTTTATCCATTTTTATTTTTGGTTGGAATCAGACTAGAGTATCCCATGGGTTTGTGTTACTGGCAAATACCTAAAAGCTATATTGCAGGCTTCTGTTAACTATATTAATTAAACTAGTTTACCCATAGTGGAAGGTGGAGAGAGTTCACAGGGGAATGTGATGCAGAGATTCTGGCCACTCAGAAGGTTGGAGCTCAAGTGGGAGGAGGGTGGCTGTAAGTAGCCTTCTCCCATTTTCATGTTTATCCTGTCTGGTTAACTCATCTTTAATGGTGATCGGTTTCTCTTTTGTGAACGTGTGTGTGTGTGTGTGTGTGTGTGTGTGTGTGTGTGTGTGTGTGTGTATGTGTGTATGTGTCTTGTTTGCAGTATTCTGGAGACTGCGTTCTCCAGTAGCCTCTGACCAGTTTTTGGAGGCTCTTGCCACCAGGTGGAGTGGTGGTGACTGATAGAAACGGTGTCTCAGCAAACTGACAAAAACATTCTCCTGCTTCTTCCTCCTTCCTCCCCATCCCCTAGTGTTTGACATGAAGAAAAATGTATGAATCAGAAAAACACAGGGGTGCATGTTATTTTAATATCATTTGATAGTACATGATTATACTACTTTAGTGAAGATTTTCACTAAGTAATTCCTAGTCACTGATAAATGAATTTTTAAAAGTTAATTTTGGAAAGTAAAGCATTACCTGAATCATTGCTTTCCTCTTGAACCTTTTTTTTTTCAGTGATGTCAAATTGTGTTCTCATTTAGTTCAGCTTTTCATGACAATAAACTCTGAACTTTGCTCAGGTGTAGGCCTTTGTTGTCTCTTGTCATTTTAACTTGGTGATTCTCTGTAGAACACATGGGGATTAGTTCATATTCCAAGATTAAGTCTTTTCCCAAAGTTACTTTTCTTTCCTTCTCCTTTCTTCCCCATAATATTAGAAGAGGAAAATTACCCAACTATTCTAGAGGGTTAAGGTCGATAATTTGTAAGGAAAAATATAAACTGAGTTTGCCAGCATATGTCTATTGTAAAGCTGATGCAGCTCTCTGAAGTCATCAAGATTGATCTATGTAAATGAGAGTGTTCTAGCTTTAGATTTTTGTCAGCTTGGGAGCCCTTCTAGCATCAAGGTTAGTTGGACAAGATGCCAGTGCGTGAGTCACATTTGCTGAAACATCTACGTGTTCAGACAGAGATATAGAAGGTGAGAACTGACTATTGAGGGACATTTTATATACTTGAACAACTTTAGGGGATTTAATATTAAGAAAATGAAAGCAAAGATCTGGCTCATTTTTGTAGCAGTCAGAAATCAAATTTAATCATAGTTGGCTTTTTATTCTTTTTAAATGCTTTGCTCTCTGGAGACACTTATTTACTAGAAATTTGCATCTTTTACATCTAGTAGTCTATTTCACCAAGTGGCAAACAGTGAGTTGTCACTTCGGTTCACCCAGCTTTTATTAAGTGACTACTGTTGCTAGGCACTGCCCCTGTTCTTAAAGAGCTTACCTTCTACCATGTGCTTACCATGCACAGATAAATAAATATACATTTAGAGAGAGTAATTTTTTGGGAAAGGGAGATCAGGAAAGTTCTCATATAGTAGGTGGCCCTGGGGGAAGCCTTGAGCGGACGCTGGGATTCCTATGGGCAGGAGAGACAGGGGAGATAGCCAGGTCACCATTGTGGAAGCAAGAGACAGAATACTGACAGTGGGAGAGAGCCGGGTGCTGTGAGAGGGGTAATGAGAGTGAAGGCTGGGACGGCCACTTTGCCGCTGAAAGACTAGGTGCTAGGAGAGGAGTTTCTGCTTTATCCTGGTAGCCATCCTGAGCCCCTGAAGCTCCCTGGTCAGCTCGGCCCAGTGCCCTCCACACAGCAGGCGCCCAGTCAGTGCCTCTTGATTGACTGGCGGTCAGGCTTGGGCCAGGCCATTATCAGTTTTATATCTGTGTGAAGAAGGTTGTCAGAGAGGGGGGAGCCTGGAAGCAAGGAAATGAATTAGGAGGCTGTTGCAGAGATCCTGGCGAAGGGCAATAGAGACCTAAACTAAGGGGAAGACTGTGTGAGTGGAAAGAAGAGCTGGGTGTGAAGGGGATTATCAGGGCAGAAATGGAGCGTGAGGAAGAATGAAGAACTCGGGAAGATGGCTTAGGCAGCTGGCAGGACACTTGGGCCCTCATCAGGAAGTTGGACGGCAAGCGGGTTTGGGAAGGAAGGTCAGCGAGTTCTGCTTTGGACCTGACACGCATGTGGGACAGCCAGGTGAAAATGTTCTCAGGGAGCAGCTGGTCATAGGAGGGGGCTGCATATGGGAATTTGGGGGTAATCTCCATCGAGATTCACAATATAGAGACGCAAAAAAGAGAATTCTGACCGAATCCAGTAAGCATTTATCAACTCCTTCCAGAAGGGTGCCAAGAGAAGAGAGACAAAATGAAAGGCCGTCTGCCAAGGAGCTTACCTTCTTTGGGCCTTCCCATTCAGGGCTCAGCCAACCCAACTCAGGGTCCTGTCCCTTTGGAGTGGAAGCTCAGATTGTAGAAATGTGAATCGCTTAATATTAACATCCCACTTCCAGTCTACAATAGAAGAACTGAATGAAAGTAATGATAGAATTTGGGGTGAAATTTCTGTCGTACTTATAAGGAGGTAGATGAGAGCGTAGCCTTGGGGACCCACGACTTAGATTCACATCCTATCTCTCTAGTGTGTACAGTTTAACCTGGGGCAGGTTTCTTAAGCTTTTTAGGGTTTCAGGAACCTTCTCAAGACCAACTAGCCCAATAGTCACTCATCTGCATTGACGGGAGTTTTCTCACCATGAGATCATAGACTTGAGGTTTAAACATACAGTTCAAGCATATTGTAAGTTGTCTTCTCAAAGGAATCTCTTTCAACTCAGCCACAGAAGAGATTGTTTTTAGATGACTCTGGAATAGCTTGCATAAGAACATAAAAGAAAATTTTTTTCAATAATATAGAAATGGAAGAAAAATTACTTGGTTTTAATTTTTTTAAGCAGATTTCCTATTGCTATTTATTCTTGGTTTTTTTTTTTTTTTACTTGCTCTACAGAACTGTTTAGTATGTGGCAAAGCTTTCTTTGGACTTTTTTACTCTGTACTTTCCTTTTTCTCCTTTGCTTTATCACTAGTGTATCTTTATCTTCTTGAGTGCTGTAGATCATTACTAATTTTCCTGTCCTTCTGTCTTAGCCCTTCCTACATTTTCTTGTTTAAAGATCATATAGAAGAAAAAAAGGAAAACCAGATTCTGCCAAGCTCTTAGAAACGCTTTTCCATTCATCCACTCATGGAAATACCATGCTGTGGGATCTGCTGCCGGGACAGCTCCTCTCCCTTTAGCTCTAAGTAGCCCATTGAGTCCCTCATCAGAAATTCCAGTGTTTTCAGTTACCAGTCATTTCAGTTCAGTTCACATTGGTTAAGAAGAGCCTGTTAGGGACCCAGCACTGTGGGGCACCAAGAGTGCAAAGACAAGAAGCGCCCCTAGTTCCCAAGAGTGAAGTGGGTGCGGCAACATGGGCCCAGAGGGGATGCACCGGCCTGGTCACGTCAGAGCTGGGATAGCTGGGCTGGTGAGGAAGTTTCACCTCGGCTGGTGGCGGAGCATCTCAAGTTGGATGGACTCTCTTGTTCAGGTGCTGCCTTTGAAACACTAGGATGCTCCAGTGCTGACCTCCTTTTTCTTTCTTTTCTCGTGCCCTCATTTCTCTGGGCTGGTCCCACAGGGAGATCGGGCTTCTGGTCCCGGGGCCAAGGCCTCTGGGGGCCCCCCTGGGGCAGCCCACGTGACGGCGCAGCTTGGCGCGGGCTCCTTGCTGAAAACGAATAGTGAGCCCTCCCTTCAGAAGCTTCTGGGCAGTGCAGAAAGTCACAGCAGGAAGCATCAGCTCCCCAAGGAGAGCTGGCCTCGGTTCTCGGGGGACGCCAGAGGGCACTAATGAGGACAGCAGCAGGGCAGGGGCTTGGGCTGATTGACCTTGGGAGACCGGCCTCTGGAGGGGAACGGGGGTGTCCTTGGGCTCTTGTGAAGGTCATGCAGGCAAGGGCCAGTGCAGTCTTAGACCAAGTTTTTATGATTCATAAATATTTCAAACTTTGTGATGATCAGATCTTTCGGTCTCCATGTTTCTCCAAAACATGAAGATTTGGTTATACATGTGGCCCTCCACATGACCTGAAACTGAGAATAATAAAGATTGTTTTTGAGACCTTCAGTGTGGCAATAACTTAAAAACAATTAGTTTTTATCTTTTTTGAAAAAAAATTTTACTGATTAAAAAAAAATTACTATTAACTTCTAGTGACTTCCTCCCCCCAACTGAAGATCCCTCTCTTATAATGAAGAAGTATAGTTCAGCATACAGTGTCAAAGTCATATCATTCTATACCTTTAGTTTGCCATCACTCTGCTGAAAAGCAAGGAGACATACTTTACTGTCAGTAATGGCTTAGTTTCATGATGTTTTACATGGGATAGTATACTGTTTAGCAAAGTTTAGAAGTGGCACTTCATTTTAAGAAATATTGAGTGTTTGAGAAGGCATTAAGAAAATGTAACAAAAGTTTTGGAAATCTAAATGCAATTCTTATGAAATTGTCATTTATGAAAAATCAATCAGTAGATGGGTGTTGGTGGTTTAGTTTATCTGAAAGTGTTTATTACTAAGTGCTTACAGTATGCCAGGCAATATGTTAAACACTGGAAATACAAAAGCAAAAGAAAGAAAGAAAAAAGAAAGAAACATTCCCCTGCCCACAAAAAGTGTCCATTTCATTGGGAGAGACTATGTACATATTTAAATATATACAAGTTAGGGGCAGCTAGGTGGTGCAGTGGGTAGAGCACCAGCCCTGAAATCAGGAAGACCTGAGTTCAAATCCAGCCTTAGACATTTACCACTTCCTAGCTGTGTGATCCTGGGCAAGTTACTTAACCCTAATTGCCTCAGCAAATATATGTGTGTGTGTGAGTGTGTACACACACACACACACACACACATATATGTAATGTATACACACACAAATTATTTCCCAATTAATTTTGTTGAGAAGACTAGTATTTGAGAAGATGAGGAAAGGCCCATGTGGACTGTGATTTTTGAGTTGAGCTTTCAAGAGATCTTGGACAATCTAGTATAGAGGGTAGGAGGTAATGGCATATAGGCATGGGGCAATGGCTGGTTGAGTATTGAGTTTGAGGGACAGCAAGAAAGCCAGCTTGGTTGGGGTATGCATTAAAGGGACTAATGCATGAGGCTAAAAAGGTAGCTTAGAGCCAGATGGTGAAGGTCTTTCCATGCCAGATGTATTTATTTTTTAACCTAATGGTTATAGTAGAGCACCACTGGCATTTATTGAACAGGGCAGTGACATGGTCAGATTTCTGCTTTAGAAAAATCACTTTGGCAGCTATGTGGAGGAAATTTGATACAAGAGGAATCAGTTCAGGTGATGGCTGTATGAGTAGAGAGAGGGTCAAAGCAAAGTTTAACTGTTGAAAAAAGGAACTTTGAATAACTTTATTTTCTAGCTTATCCCAACTCACAAAATAGATAGAAAGCTGTTATTAGACCCTGAATTATTACATTATCAAACTAGAGTTTAATGCAAAAGACAATATTAACCTTGGTCTCTTAAGGACAAGATGCCACTAGTAGATTTCCTTATTATTGTTAATAAATATTTATCAGTTACCCTCAGTTTGTTAATTCTATTTTATATTGAAAATAGTATGCATAATTGTCATGCTAAAACGTCTGTGTTCACAATGATGGGTAAAGTCCTGTCCTCAAGAAGCTTTTCTTTTAAGGGTTGTAGTAGTTTCCCATAAACACTAAAAGGCTTTGGTCACAAATGGATGAAAAACACAATTTCCTTTTCCCTTTCCACCCCCCTCCTTCCTCCAGCCTTAGTTCTTCTATGTGTATGTGTGGCTGGAGAGGGTTCCAGTTGGCTGTAGGGGACCAACTATATATTTGTATACAAAGAACATGAGTGGAAGAGGGATGGGAAAAATAAGAGAAAAAATACTCCCTTAAAGAAGACTTTAAATGGAATAGCATTGGTCTAGATCTACAAGAAGTATTTTGATGGGAGTGAGAGGTAACATTGATTTGTAGGGATTGAACAGAAGATTCTGACTCACTCTGGTCCTGAGCAATCAGTTCACTTTTTTGTCTGCCTCTATGAATGTGGGAAGAGGATGGATACCTCAAAGGAGCACCTGACTATTCACATTTGTACTCTGGTTTGTACAAATGTGTTTTTATAGTCATTTATTCCACAGTGTGTTTCTTTGAAGACTGATTAATTCGTTTTTGACATTTCTTTGGGGGCATATTTTTCTTGGAATTACTCATTTGTACACAAGTACCATGCTCCTCTACTGTATATTTGAATAGATGCTACATAGAACTGGCTTTGGAAATTTGGTTCTCCACCCACCACTCCTTTTTCATTTTAGAAAGCTAGAGCAGTTTGCAGAACTTACTGTTGGTTCCCAGTTTGCTTTTTAGACTGAGTAAACTCAGTGATAATTCCTGTGTGCATTGTATACTGCATCTTTCAGAAATGATCTTGCCCAACCCTTTCTAGAATGTCTATCTAATACAGGGAGACACAAGTTATCTTATGTGTAAAGGGTTAATCAGGAAGCAAGTAGTTGCCATTCACATATTGAGTATAGATAGTAAAATAGCTTTGTGGGCTTTTCAGAAAAGCAGCTACTGAATCAATGTTATAAAAAGATAAAAGCATCACTAAAACATTTTTTGAAGATTAAATTACATTTAAAAAACCGTATTGTTTTTTTGGCCTGAGTAGTCTGTATGTGTAGAACACAATTTTTCTATGGAAAGATGTATGGCTTATTGACTTGGAAAATGCCCTGGGAGTCACTTGATTTGACTCTGTTCCTGGTTCTTCTGTAGATTATGCTGAGGGGCGGGTCCTGTGTTAGTCATTTCATTTTCCCTCTATAAAATGTTAATAATGTCCCCCATATGAATTAATTATTAATTAATTATAATTATAATAATTTATTTTTAAGGTACACTGGATTTTTGGAGGTAGTGCTAAATAAATAGCAGAGCTGATGGTTGTGTAGTGAGAGTAATTTTTCATTTTAGTTACACCTTCCTCTTGTGTTTGGAGAATGCCATTTTTCCAAAGACATAGAGTATTTCCTATTTAACTTGAATACATGATTGTAAGAAGGTGGTATATTGCATATTGTCCTGGATTTCCAGATTGGACAGCCACAATCTAGAGTGATTAGCAATCTTCTGTGAGATCATATCACTGACCGGTTGCAAATTTGGATTCCTATATTCCCACTTCAGTTTTATTTACTAAACTGTACGTTCTTATTACTCTGTGGACTCTGATTTCACCAAATATCTTCTGAGATAGGACATTAAGCGCAATAATTACACTGCCTTTAGGCCTCATTGCCTTGGAGGCAAGCAAGTAAATTAGCTCCTGTAATGGAATATTGGTCACCTGGTCCATGAATAGCTGCAGCCTGAGATACCATTTGTAGCCTTCATTCATAGCCAACGTGGGTGCACCAGCCGATCTCTTTGTTGGCCGAATGTGTTGCTCTGCAGTAGCTCCTAGAACTCTGGTGGGCTTTGACCGCATCCCTCTGCAGCCAGGTGAGGCGTGAAGTGGGAGCTGGCTTGGGGAGGGGGTCCTGCTTGGTCGCTGTCTCCCCCATCCCAGTGTGCACGTGCCGTCAGCTCTTTTCTCTCCTGTGCACCAAGGCCAGGAAATGCAGTCTCAGAAACCTACCAGCATGCTTCTCCTGGATGAGGTCCAGTTGGCTTAAACTCAGCCCAGATGAAACATTGATAGGAAGAATGGCGGACTTTGAAGTTTTGGCCAAGAACATGAAGACACCGAAGGCTAGAGGGGCCGTTCCTCTGTGAAGTCAGAACAGTTCTTGGTGTCCCAATCATCTCCAGTGGGCCCTGCCAGAAGACTGGAAAAGTGGATTGTTCCCTCAAGAGAGGGAAGTGCTTCCCATCAACAGTGACCTTGGCCCTCCACTTCCTGAGCTGAGGAAGTCTCCAAAGCACTTAGCCAGAGCCCCCATTCCCTTTCCTGGGAAATAGAATGATTTTCACCAAAGTTCGTCTAAGCCCTTTGGCTCTTCAGTTTAATTCCCCAAGTGTTTCTCAAGTAGTAAGGCAGCACAGGGCCTTGTTTTCCTTATCTGTAAAATGAGGGATCCAGACTGTGTTATTTTCCAATTCTAAATCCTTCAGACCAGTTCTATTTGCATTGGAACCCAGCTTCCTAGATCAGCTGTCCCTGTCTTGTGTGTTCTTTGCTGGTTTAGTTCAGTTGTTTTAAGCCAAGACATGTGGTCAAAGGCCTGAGATTTTGGAGAGGGGTTTTTGATTTTTAAATTGTGCTGGGATAACAAGTTTTGAAAATATTGTAGGTTTTCATTCAACAGTTGCTAGCAGGGAAAATATCCATCAGTCAAACAACAGGTATCTACTGGGTGCTAGGTACTGTGATATTGGGGATGCAGATATTCTTGTTGGTTAAGAAGACCACAAAGACATATATAAGCTGTGAGAGAGAGAGAGAGAGTGTGTGTGTGTGTGTGTGTGTGTGTGTGTGTGAGTATGAATAAAAATTATGAGGGAGAGGGTGCCGGAGCTGAGAATGAAGAGAAGACTCCTGTGAGGTGGGAGTGAAGAAGAAATCAATTACAGGTATGGGGAAAAGGCAGAGGGGAGAAGCCTGAGGTGAGCAGGGAGTGGAGGGGAGGCTGATTTGGCTGGATCACAGAAGGCAGGAGGGGACTGGTGGGACCAGCTGGTGAGGGCCTTTATGTGGGGCCCTAGAAGCCAGAGAGAGCCCCCGCAGCTGCCTGAGTGGGGATGGAGGGAGGTTGCAGTCAGATAAAGGCGTTTTTATTTAGAAGAGCTTAAGGGTCATGATGAGATCTGAGTCCGGTCCTCCTTTGTCTAAGCAGAGAAGGGGACAACTGGAGAGTCGGACCTTGGAATGGCCCCGTCCACATCTCGTTCTCCTTTGTCCCGGCAGAATTTGGCTCTGCTCCTTTGGGGTTTCTGTGATTGTTTTCTCCCACTTCTGTCTGCTGCTCTTTGCTGGGTCCTCTCGGTGTCCTGGCCACTAACTAGGGGTGACCTCAGCGCTCTTCTTGGGCTCTCTGTTGTTTCTGCTCTCTGCTGACTCACTGGGGAGCTCTTCAGTTCTGGAGGCCCACGTACCATATCCTGGATATGCTATCCGGTCTCACAATACCACCTGCCTTTTGAAACTTTCAGACAGAATGTCCTGTGGCCATCTCAAACGCACCACATCTAAAACAGACCTCCCCGGCTTCCCAGAGGGCCAGCTGTCTTCCCACTTGTCGGGACTCCAACTCCAGAGGTCCTCCTCAGCACCACACCTTGGCTTGCTCCACACACCCACAAGAGGCCAGATCTGATTCGGACTTTCATCTTCTCTGCTCTGTCCATCCCCTTCCTTCCATTCACAGCCGCCATTGTACTTTCTTCCCTGACCCATCACTTTTCACCTGACCTGGGGCAGTAGCCTTCTGCCAATCTGCACACCTTAATTCTTAGCACATTCTTTCTTTCTCTTTCTGTCTGTCTGCCTATCTATCATTTTTTCCAGGTGCATCTAAAAACAACATTTGTTTTCTGATTATACATGTACATTCTCTTTTTGTTGGTGTGAAGTTTTCTTATGAGTCTTGCTGGGAGAGAATAGTCAGAACAAAAAGGAAAAAACCACAAGGAACAAAAACAGAAAAAAACTGAAGCTAGCGTGCGTTGCTATACGTTCCGTCTCCAGCGTTCTCTCAGTGGACGCGGATGGCGTTTTCCATCCCAAGTTTGTGGGGATTGCATCGGGTCTCTGAAGCGCCGTCAAGAGCCAGGTCTGCCAGCGTTGTCGTTGCGCGGTCCTGCTGCTGCTGGCTCCAGTGTTTTCCTGGCTCTGCATCGGTTCAGCTTGGCACGTTTAGACACCTCTGGTCGACATTGAAAGCGGCCTGGCCCTCTGCTCGGCCCCGCGCTTTGCGGTCCTGGGCTCCATCTCTCACGCCATGCTGCCTGTCTTCGCTTCTCTCCCTCCTTTTTCCCTCTGACTTCCCCTGGCTCTCTTCTGGCGCAGCAGCCGCGGTCCGCAGGTATCTGCCACAAACCTTTCCTCAGGCCTCCGAGATCAGTGTTGGCTACTCTGCATGTGCCAGGTGTGTGTGGTGATTGTGCGCACGTCCTGCCTCCGTGAGCTCCTTGAGGACGGTGCTCCTGGAGCCTTTCCTGTGTCCTTTGCACTCAGCACAGTGGGCACAAAGGAGACCTTAAGTGGCAAGGGGCCGGGCAAGTGGATGCAGGAAGCCCTGGGCTCGCACTAACTTGGGGGGCTGGCCTCAGTCTCCTCATCTGTGCAGTGAGGATCATCAGGGTACCTTCTTCCCAGGGTTGTTGTGAGGATCAAATGGGATAAAATGTTAGTAAAGTGCTTAGCTCTGTGTCAGTCTTCACAGTATTATTATTATCATTATTATTACTTGAGTAATGCTTGCAAACTAATTAGCAGTGATTTTTGTAACAATCTGCTGTTTTTGGGGAAAAAAAGTTATTCTTTTTCTTTAGAAATCTGAATTTTTTAAGCTTATTTTTACCATATAAGAAAACCTGGCTTGTTCTTAAAGAGCCTCTTTCAAAGGATGATCAAATGATTCAGTTTTCTGGCCTGTGTGGAGGATATTCCTACATTATGAGGTCCTGTTGAATAGGAATGGCTTTGGAAAATAAAGAAGTTTATTAGTTAACTAATTACTCAGTGCAGCTTTATTATCTGAATGTCATGCATGATAAAGCTGTATAAAATGGTGACAGACTATAGAATACGGAGTTGAGCCAAAACCTGAGTCCTAGCTTGGGCTTTGCTGTTGATTTGCAAAAACAGGGCATGGACACTAGTACCTTGTACCCAGAAGGAGAGGCCCTCCGGGATCATGGTTTTAGGCCGGCTGAAGGACCCAGGGTTTCAGTCACAGTTGTGCTACTTAGGAGGTGATGGCCAAGTCACTTCCGTAGGACTGAGTCTTCTCTGTAAAAAGAGCTGTTCATTGCTCATTCTGGCTCACAGTTGTGTGTCTCAGGAATAGCCGAGAAGGACACGGTTTGGAAAGTAACTCCCCAGTTATCAGCATATGAGTTTCAGTTAGGATTTCTGGTACTTTGGTTTCTCTGTGCTGTCAGGTCCACAGGCACTATTATTATCATTGGTTATAGTAATACTACTAATAATAAATATTCTATAGCTCTGCAGCAGTGTTGTTTTGTTTCCTTATCTCCTTCATGTGTGAGTGTTAAGGAAACCAGAATCTGCCACACGCAGCAGGTACTTTCATTCAGCAAATGTTCGTGTGCAAGTTGTGTGCTAAACAGGCTCTGCAAAGATTGTGAAGAAAAAGGCACAGACCCTGAACTTAGGAGGCGCTGATGGCCTAGCAGGGGGAGAAAAGACCCCGAAGTTAGCCTTAGGGATTCAGGGGAGGGTTCCTGGAGATGACCCGAAGGGCTCCTAGGAACTGGGACAATTGGAGCAGGCCCAGGGGTCGGTAGGAACCACGGCCCAAGTGGGAGAGTAGCAAGTGGCCTAGCTTTGCAGGAGTGAAGGGTTTGCAAAGAGGGAGGCATGGGAAGCGAGGCTGGAAAGAGAGGCCGGGACCAGTTGTGGCGGACCTCGAGTACCAGGAAATGAAGCTTTGATTTCTGTAGGTCGCGGTGAAAGAGCACCAGAAAGTCCGGGACAAGGGCATGATGTCCCGGATGGTTCTTTCTGTGGGAAAAGCAGAATCTGCCAGAACATAGCAAGATTCATTTGGTGAAAAAATATTTTGACACGGTGACATCATAATCAGAGTTGGGCTTTAGGAAGATAAATCTGACCGCAGCACATGGGTTAGATATGGGGCGGAAGGATGTGGCAGGGCTGAGGATGTGTGTAGGAGACGGCTCCTGTGGTACGGGGCGCAGGAAGCGAGCACCTCCGTGAGAGTGCTGGGACTGGCAACAGAGAGCTTGTGGACGTCGGACTGGCCAGCAGTTCTGGGCACAGAGAAGGGAACGGGAGGGTCCCTCAAAGGAGAAGGATGCTCCTGAGGTGGGCCAGGTAGAATCAGAGGGGCTTTGGAGGAAGATGACAAGGGCTGAGAGGTCAAGAGTACAAAGAATTAGGGGCTGCCGAGATTTGGGCTGGACCTGAGGGAAAGCCCTGCCCTTAGAGGGGTCTGGACCGGCCACGGTTGCCTCAGAAGGCCTTTCTGTCAGGGATGTTTGGCCACCTGCTGAGGGTGGCGTTTAGGAGGCTCTTGGTCTGCTGTTTTCTGACTTTGCTACGGTCAGTCACACTGCTAACGGGTGTGGTGGAATTGGAACCCAAGCATTTGAATCTCAAGTATAGTTCTCCAGCCATTCTATCCAATCCAAGTTTGATTTTACTGCTTGATTTCCTTGTGAAAAATGAAGGATTAAATCACCAGACTGATTTTAACTATCACTGAAACCAGGTTTGAAAATAAGGCCTCAGAAATGAGCTGTGTTCCACCCTTCAGACTGGTGTATTATTTTGAGAATTAGAATCATGGGATTCTAATGGGATTTGAAGGTAGAGTTTCCTTGAATGCTTAAATAAAAGAGAGGAAACTAAATTGGCTATTCTCTTTAGTGAACAGTGTGTGGCCCATATTCTGTTTACAAACAAGTATATCGACTTGGACAAGGTCCTAAATTATTATGTTGCCTGATGCTAAACTAAAATGCATTAGTTTCAAGAAGGATCTAAATTTTTTCAATCGTTTTAAACAATAATCTCAAGAGATTTATTATATATTAGAAATAGAACTGGTTGTGGTGAAGCCCACCTGCAATCCCTGCCACTAGGGAAGCTTGCAGATGGTCAGTGTTTTAAGGGACAGCATTCAGAATAATCTCAGATTTTCACACCAAGCCTGTTATCAATATAGTGAGCCCCCTTGATTAAGGGTCCCCCAGGTTGTGCCTAAGTAAGAGTAAACTAATCTTAGTCATGAATGGAATAGTTCAAAACATATGCTGATCAGAAGTATCATCAGGCCTATTAGTTAGCTGCAGTTTTTCTGACTTGAGATGGAGGAATCAGATTTAAAAAAAAATTAGAACTAGATCATAGCAGAATTGTTCCTGACAAAAATACATTGTTCATCTTTACTTAAGTTTTGCTAAAAAATAAACAAAAGTACTCCGCCTTCTGAGTAATCAGGAAAAAATGAATGATAATTGCAAGATGTTCCATACTGTTTCATGGGGTTGTAGTCAACTCATTTTTTGCCCCAGTGTTTTCCTATTGTGGTGGAAATCATGAGATGCCATCTTATTAAAAGAATTTTAATTGCAAAGAACTCAAAGGGAGACAGAAAAGACAAATAGTGAAAAGAATAAGTAGCTTTTGCACCAAAATTGACATGAAAATCATGATTGGTAATGTATGGCTAAAAGATGATATGGTCATGCAGAATAATGGACGGTAGGTGGCCAGAGAACAGCAGCAGGATTATCACAAGTATGGGAGGAATAGGAGGAATAGGACTGTCAGCTTCTTATGTGGATCTTCTATAATGATTAATTGGAAGGATGTGGACTAGGATCATAGTGGAAAGAAAACAAGAAGACGTTGTGGAAAGAATATTGATGATTCAGTTCACAGTTTTATGAGCATATTTACTATAAACTAATCTTTTTTTTAATTTGCTACCTCTATTATCTCTTGGAAATACTTCATTGCATACATACATACACACATGCATATGTACATATGTAAATACACACATTTATGTGTATGTTTATTAAATTAGGAAGGGATTCTTAAATTCAAGAAATATCTTGAAGAATGAGTTTATTTTCAAAAGCTAAATTACAAGGAAAAGAATTCCCTAAAATTGGGAAGTGTTTTGATCTAGTTGATCTTCAAATTTGACCTTGTAAATCTCAAGGTGGCAAGAGAACTTCTAGAAGTTCACCATGAATTCTAGGCAAATGTGTATAGACATTTCAGCTAATCTGCTATTGCCTTCAAATCAAGGAGAAAATATCCAACCCAAGAACATAAACTATTTGGAGAAGAACTTATTTCTCAAGAAAAGTCCCACCCCAGCTATCTTCAGTTATGTGACCTGCTTGAGTAAGGCACGGGATCAGCAGAATAAGTCAGAAACACTTCAGCTGGATTCCCACCTCTGATGATAGCTGTGTGACTACTCTTAGTTTCTTCATCTGTGGTATGAAGATGCTCCACACAGCAATCCAGTGAGGTAGTTCATCAAAGGCTATTCTCCATAAGTGCTTTGCAAATCTTAAGGCATATTTTCATTTTTATTATTATTTATATCCTTTGTTATCCTTTCCCTGATTTCAGAAGAGATGTTCTCTCATCTTCTCTTTTCCCTGCTGGAATTCATATATAGGGCTGAGGGATAGAAAACATGAATCTTTTCTCCTAGTCAGTTGAGATTTACCCTTTTAGGGGAAAGAAGATATAGAGTGGAAGAGAGGAAATTTTCCCTTTTTTGGTATACATGCATATGTATGTGTATGTATGTGTATATATTTTTATTTTTAATTTATTTTTTTCATTTTTAATAGCTTTTTATTTTTCCAAATACATGCAAAGATAGTTTTCAACATTCACCTTTGCAAAACCTTGTATTCCAAATTTTTCTCCTCCCAATATAGGTTAAACATGTATAACTCTTCTAAACGTATTTCCATATTTATCATGCTATGCAAAAAAAAATCAGATCAAAAAGTGGGGAGGGAGAGCGGAGCATGTAAAAGAAGAAAAAACAAGCAAACAACAACAAAAGGTGAAAACACTGTGCTGTGATCCACATTCAGTCCCCACAGTCCTCTCTCTGGATACAGATGGCTCTTTCCATCTCACATCTATTAGAATTGCCTTGAACCACCCCATTGTAGAAAAGAGCCACGTACATCACAGTTGATCATCACATAGTCTTCTTGCTGCTGTGTACAATGTTCTCTAGGTTCTGCTTACTTCACTTAGCATCAGTTCATATGTCTTTCCAGACCTTTCTGAAATCAACCTATTCATCATTATAGAACAATAATATTCCATTACATATATAAATTATAACTTATTCAGCCATTCCCCAACTGATGGCCATCCACCCAGTTTCCTTGCCACCACAAAAAGGGCTCTTATGAACAGTTTTGCAAATGTGGATCCTTTCCCCCTTTTATGATCTCTTTGGGATACAGGTTCAATTCAGATACTGCTGGAACAAAGGGTATGCACAGTTTTATTGCCCTTTGTGCATAGTTCCACATTGCTCTCCAGAATGGTTGGCCCAGTTCACAATTCCACCAGCAATGCATGTGTATCCTGCTATTGCACATCCTTTCCAACATTTATCATTATATTTCCTTGTCAGCCAATCTGAGAGGTGTGAAACGGTACCTCAGAGTTGTCTTTATTTGCATTTCTCTAATCAATAGTGATTTAAAGCATTTGGAAAGTTTCAAAGGTAAACCTTTAGGGACCAAGCATGATTAGTTGCAAGAAGAAAGGTGAAGGAGAAACATAATAGTTGTGTGCATCAAGATATAAAGGGTCCAAAGCAATCCCAATAGATTTTGGATAGAAAACTCCATCTGTATCCGGAAAGAGAACTATGGAGATGGAATGTAAATCAGCACATGCTATGCTCACTTCTTTTTTCTGTTTTTTTTTTCTTCCTGTGTTTTTCCTTTTGGTTCTGATTTTTTCTTTTCCAACATGATTCATAAAACAGTATGCACTTAAAATTAATTTTTATATATAAATAAAAAAGGGATGTCATGTGGAAGAAATTTTGGACTCCTGGTAGAAGCTCAGAAAGAGCCCAAAGTAGAAAGTGTTGGAGGGACTGCAGGAAGACAGAGCTGTGAGTTGGCTCAACCACTCTGGACAAGAGTTTCAAATTGTGACTGCTCTTGGTGCTCTTTGACCCTGAGATCCCAGCACCAGAGCACTTTGCTTGGTGCAGGGATCTGGAAACAGAGAAGATTCCCATTGATATGGCTGAGTGAATCGTGTGTATGTGGCTACAGTGGGATATTGTCAGCCTGGAGGAAATGCTGAATGTGAGGGCTCCAGAGAAACTTGGGAACGTTTCTATGAACTAATGGAGAGTGCACTTGGAGAACCTGGAAACTGTATATGGGGACTACCATGATGACCATGGAAGAACTGGAGAGCCTAACTCTTAGAATAGGGGACTCGCTGGGTGGGAAAGGCTATGTATAAGTAATAAGGCATCAGTAAAATAAAAATAATTTTTTATGTAAGAAAAAGTTTCCTATCAGTTAAAGTTATAACAGTTTGATCTTCTGATCCTCCTAAATGCCTTCTCTCCATTGATTCTCTCCAGTTTGTCCCAATTTGTTTGCATCTTGTCTCCCTTAGACTAGTTGCTACTGAAGGACAACTGTTTTTTGCCTTTATTTTATCTCCAGAGCTTAGCCCTTAAGCGCTTAATAATTGCTTATTGACAGACTATTAAAATATTAATTGCATTTTCCCCACTAGGGGTTTTGAGTGAAACTGTGACCACTTGTGATATAGGAAGCGTTCTTGGGTGGATACTAGATGCGATCTGTCAGTCGTATTGTAGAGTACCCTGCCGCTTCCATTGACCAAATTGCTCCAGTTCTCCACCCGGCATCTGTCTGCTCTCGTCTCTCCTAAAAAAATGCCTGCAGTGTGAGTGCCGCCAAGCCCTGGGAAAATAACCAGCACCTTCGGAGCTTGCTGCGTGTTGTGCTAAACAAATAGATGTTTTGTGGTTTTAACATTTGCCATCTTCATGCTTTAATGGCATAATCATTAATTTTGGGGAATTATAAAGGGGGAGCAAAGGATCCAGAGAAATTACGGCTCTGCTACTTTGAAATGTGTGCATTCTATGGGCTCAAGCTCACATTAATTTTTCTCTGGTGGAGCTTTAGTTCACTTGTTTTTCTCTCCAATTTGGAAAACTAACTGGCAGCAAAATCAGTGACTAAGTAGGAAGGCAGGGTTATTTTAAATGCTCATCAGAACTGATCAGATATTTTTCTTGTCCATCCTTATACTTGTCAATCAGTTGAGTGTCAGCAAAACCTCAACAGATTTTTGAATGTGCTGTGAAAATGTGTCTTTTGTTTGTTTTTTAGGAAAAAGCCCCTTAAATGTCATACCCATTCACTTTCCCCACTGATTTTGCTTTTCGGCCTTGAACATGAGTTTCATGTAAGCCAGTGAACACTTAAGTGGACCCGTCTCATTTTAAATGTGCCCTTGAGTGAGCTGGGGCCAGTTCCTCAGGCAGGCTACCCTGGCAGAAAAACCAATTTGTTCCTCTCTTAGTGCTAGAGAACACCCCATGCTGGGGAAGCAGGTGGATCTTAAGTGGCTTCTGCATGTTTCAGTCACATCCATATTAGTAGTTTGTAAAGGGACACCACCCCCTTGGCGCTCTCCTCACCTCGTGATCTGGCACGCTTATTTTGTGTGGGGACCGGACGGCGCCGGACCCTCCAAAAGCAAGGCTGCCACTGTGAGGTCATGACCCTTCAGATGCAGGGGAGCCTTTGTGGGCGGCTGGATGCCCGTGGAGGCCACTGTGACCCAGCTTCACTGAGTCAGTGTGGGGCACGAGGGACGGGCTCCCCGCGGTGGCTGGCTCCCACAGAACCCCTTCTGCCACGTTTCCACAATGCTCGCCTTCATCCTTGAGGGCAGGGGGCCTTGGGAGATGCGGTCTGCGGCTATCTTGGCTTGGTGACCAGGCGGGGGCCTTCTGCCTGTGGGCAGCTCTCCGAGAGTAGCCAGTCCTTTCCATGGAGAGGCTTCCTGGGCTGGCAGAATCTCAGGCCTAGGTTGGGCTTGCATGCTTTGGAGGTCTGGCTTCTGTTCTTCTGTGCAGCTTTTTAGCCGTATATAAATCCTGATGAATTTCTTTTTCTCCATCAGACTAGCTCATTTCTGACTGATATTAATCCATTCTTTATTTCATGGGATGGTCCTGGGGTGGAGGCCGGCATGGACACTAATTTTAAGTGGTGGGCACCCTAAGAAGCACTTGGATTCTGTGGTTAATCCTTCCCTTTCCAGAGGTCAGTTATTTAAGAGCAGGGATACTACCTGGCATCCCTGATTGGGTAGAGCCTTGGGAAATGTAGTGAAGGGAACCCCCCGAGACCATTGCCAGGCTTCTTCTGACTGAGAGGATGCGCCGTGTCCATTTGGACCAGTTGAGTTTTGTGTAGTGCTAAGTGGTCTGAAATATGTTAGCAAACACACCCTGCATTCTGGAAAAATTGCCTTGACAAGCCCATTTGGAAAAGTACAGCATCTTACTTTTAAAGCCTTGGCTTGATAAGGGGTCAGACTTGTAGCACTTTGGGAGAACTATTGAAGTTTATAGATTAGTAAGTGAAAGTTTTCATTCCGTTAACTTTCATTACCTCAACATTTAACCTAGAAATAATTTCAAAGTTCGCTTTTTTAATAGAAGCTATCTTTACCCAGCCGAGGTCAATGAAAATAGCAAATTCTATTATGCTCTCTGGGTCTCCTGCCAGGAATCCCAGGGGAAAAGGGTTGGAATATCAGTACTGTAAGGAAAGGCTTAATTAAAAATAAAATTGCTGATAATTAATGCCTAATTTAAAATTTTTTTAAATAGTTCTGTTTTTTTCCTTGAAATAAAGTTCAGAATTTGAGATGTTAAGCTTGTCTCCTGGGGAGAAAAAGCTACCACTCCCTCACTTTGTTTTCTTTGGAAAGACTGTGCCAAAAAAAGGATTTCACTTCACTTTTTCAACGGCAACATTTTAAAATTCTAGTCTTCCTATAAAAAGTGCATTTCTTAGCCTCCTGGTGGCAGCAGTCCTGTGTTGCCAAAAGCGTCCTCATTTTCTCCACCTGCACAATGGCGGCCGGTTCAGAGTTGCTAAGGGAGGGGCTCTGCTGTACTGTGGGGTGCTTTGGTTGTAAAGTTTAATTAAAATAACATTTTAAAAATATATTTGCTGTTATATTTGGATCCAAGTATAGTTGTTTTTAAGTTATCTTCAGTTCAATTCAACAGACATGTATTAAGCCCATTATGGACAGTGATGTGCTGAGCATCCTGGAGAATATACAGTGACTAAGGTGCAATCCTTTTCCTTAGGAAGCTTTCAGTTCTACCGATGAATATGGCACAGACACAGGTAACATCCATGCAGAAGTGCAGGCCAAGTGTTTGTGAAGTCAGGGGGAAAGTTTAATGAAGGAATGAGTTAGGCACGAGAAAGAATGGGGCGGAGGGCACGGTTCGAGTGCAGGATGGGGTTATGTGAGGGAGCTCGCAAGTGGCCCAGATCGGGCAGCGGAGCTCTAGTAAGTAAGGCTTTCGATGCTAGGCGAAAGCTGGGCTTCTTAACCTCAGGTTCATGAATTTTTAAAAATACTTTGATAACCGTCTGGTAATACAATTGATTTCCCTTTATTTTGTGCATTTAAAAGCATCATTCTGAGCAGTCTGTAGGCTTCTCCAAGGTGGCCAAGGGGCAGGCGCCCATAAAACAAAAAAGGTGACAAATTCCTGGGCTAAGGCATTTGTTTAAGTGGGTAGAGAATTTTGAATAGAAGATTAATACTGCTACCCTTATGGTAAAAGAAGTTAGCGTGAAGTACAGGGTGGAGAAAAGAGACAAGAAGATGCAGTTGTCCGAGGGCTCTTGGGCTGGAGCTTTTGTTTGGTTTTTGGTTTTTTTAAATAGGTGAGTGACTGAAATAGTCACTATGGGCTATGACTAGTGAAGGGGCGCGTGGATGGGAGTGTGAGGCTTTGCAGTCCGGAGTTCAGTGCAGAGCTTTTCTCAAGATCATTGTTGTAATTGTGATACACCCCAGGGCGTGGATGGTATACTGTAGCTCAGGACATGGCCACCATTTTCTTTCTTTCTTTCTTTCTTTTTTGATTAAAGCTGTTTATTTTCAAAACATGTGCATAGATCGTTTTCAACGTTCACCCTTGCAAAATCTTGTGCTCCGATTTTTCTCCCTCCCTTCCTCTACCTCCTCTCCTAGATGGCAAGTAATCTAATAGAGGTTAAATGTGTAATTCCTCTGTACACATTTCCGCAATCATTATGTTGCACAAGAATAATCAGATCAAAAAGGAAAAAAAGTGAGAAAGAAAACAAAATGCAAGCAAACAACAGAAAAAGTGATCCCCCCCTCAGTCCCCACAGCACTCTCTCTGGGTGCAGATGATGGCCACCTCTTTCTTGTCTCTCTCCAGCTTACCTCCTCATTGCTCCAACACAAAGGCCTCCCCTGCTTAGGGCATGCCCCTTGCACTGTGGGCTAAGTTCTAGACTTCTGCTGAAGGTGCTGCAGAGCGAATATGGGAGCCACCTGGACCTACCTCTTTGTTGGAGTCTCCTGGACACTTTCACATTGACCTTTCTCTGAGGGCCTTTCAGGAACTGAATTAAAAAGTAACAATTAACTCAGTGAGGATAGAATGCTCGCTAAAATAAAATGACTTGTCTGTTCAATGCAAATGTTTGTAGTATTGATAAACACATTTATTTGTTTCAATGAGAAGAAATTTAAAAGTCAGGGCCATGTTTTTTTCTGGAGCTGAAACTAGACAAAATTGTTTTGGAGTAAATGACCCATTTGAATGAGAAGAAACCAATTAGGGGCTTATTTATAAGCAACTTGGAAGTTAATGGCCTAAGTTACTTTTCTTTTATGCAGGCAACTTTCTTAGTAGCCTCCAATTCAGTTAAAAGGAATTTCTAGAATCTGTCCTAACTTCTTTGCTTGAGTTTTTTCCTTCAAGAATATTTTTAAATAAAAAGATAATTAATTATTGTATCTTATATTGCTCCCTGTAGTTAGAAATATATCTAGGATAGCAATTTCAACAATGTGTTTTTAGGTCAGATATTTACAGACAATATCACATTCTTTAGAGGCTTTGTAATATTAATGTACAGCTCATGTGAAATGCTGTGATTAAGGCTAGAAAACGTGGAGCCGGGGGGGGGGGGTTCACCGAGCTCTCCCTGTTTTTGAGGTATAAATGTCTGTACAATGAACACATTCTAACCGGCGTCAAACGAACGGCACGCCTGGCTGGGCAGCGTCTTCTGGAAGGTGGCCAGTGGGGCGGTGGATGCCGGCGATCTGCCTCCCTTCCAGGAGCGTGGGGATAATGGTTGCACCGCCTGCCAGGGCTGTGGGAGGCTCCAGGGAACCCACAGCTAAAGCGCTTTGCAGCCTTCATGGCTGTGGAGATGCTGGCTGCTCTCCTTGGCCTGGCTGAGTGTTGTTGGTGTTATTAGCAAATATTCCTGTTCATAAGCCAGCAGTTTGGGAAATTAAAACTAAAAAAGCTAGTAGGTCTGAGATGAGACAATAATAGTAAAAATGAGCGTTGCTGTGTGCTTTGAGACTCGCAGGGCTCTGTGCCATTTGAGCCTCGGCCCCACTGGGGGTAGGTGCTGTTGGCCCCGTTTTGCAGATGGGCCTGCTGAGGCAGAATTCAAACTCTCCTCTGTGGGCCGAAGCATCCATTCAGCCAGCTGCAGTGGCTTCCCATTGCCCATGGACCAGGCAGGGCTTCTTTCTAGTTTAGCTTTCCCATCCACAGATGTGGGGGATGATCCATCCCATCCCCCTCTCCGAGGCTGGTTGTGAGCGCCAGGGGTTTGCGTGTGTACACCTGGAAGGACTTTATTATTGTGATCATTGCCACTTTTTGTTCTGCTCAGAGAAAGGGGCTTCAGACCTATTAGCCCCCCTCCCAAATCCCATCCCTTTTCTAGGGAGATCTGGGCTCCCCTTTGCTTTCTTGTCTGCCATAAATAGCATCAACTCATTTGGAGCCTGCAGTCCACACTGCCCTCCTCAGATCTCTTTCAGTCAATTAGTAAGCATTTATTATGCACCAACTGTGTGCCAAGCACTGTGCTCATTGGGAGTGATACACAAATAGGCAGCGGGGAATCCCTGTCCCCATGGAGCTCATAACCTAATGGGAGAGACCATAAGCAAATAGACCTGTGCGCAGGACATTCAGGAAATAATTAAGAGACTGAAGTTCTCCAAGAAGCTGTACTTCTGCTTTCGCCTACCCGTCACAAGCCTTGTTCATTCTGCTCCGCTTAGGAGGCTTAAGGTGTGGGGCAAGGTGCTTTCTCATTGTGGGGCAGGCTCAGGCCTCCTTCTGTCTGCCGAGTGGGGATGGGCTCCCCCACTACAGTGGTGAGCTCAGCCCAGCCTCCAGAACTTGTGCTTAGAATAGGATTGAGTGCTCTAGCTCAGCTCCCACTGTCCGGCCAGGGCTCGCTCTTTCGACCCTTTGGAGACGAAAGTTTCTTTTAAATTTCTTTGTAGTAGTAGATGGCTATCTGCCACATGCCACAGTCCACACTGGAGGATTTATAAATGTCTCCCTTCTTCCCTTTCCACTCTTTGAAAAAAATTTATTGACGCATTTTGTTTTTGTTTTCTACACTAGTTCCTTCTCTCTCTTAATCGTCTGTCCTCCCTGCTACCGGCTGGTCCAGAGACCACTTTCGGTGATGCACTATACCCCTTTCCCCCCATTCTCCATTGATTAAAATGGAAGCTGAATTTCCCTCAAGCCTCAGCTCTTTACCCTTTTGGAACCTGTTGTTCATTAAATTGCTTACTTTTTCAAATCAAAACCCATATGCAAAAATCAGCCGATTTGCAAATGGACCTGTCTCTATATTGGCAAATTGGATCTGCCTAAATGTGTGTGTATGTGTGTGTGTGTAATCTTGTGAGATAAAAAAAAAAGTAAATCACAAAGCTAACAATTATATTGAGTTAGAAATGAGCGATTTTTTGGTGTGACTCATCAACTTAATAAAAATATTTTTAAAACTTTTTTGAGTTCAAAAATTCCTTTTTATTAATAATACATATATATACACATAAATATATAGTGCTTTATGTTTTGTAAAGTGCTTTCCTCCTAAGAACTCTACAAGATAATCTGTTATGACACTGTTTTATAGATGACTGAGTTATCTGAGTAGACTGAGTAGACCTGTTTTATAGATGACTCAATATACAGATCGAGTGATATGCTTGTGATTATTATATTAACTTATCTGTGTGATTTGAATCATGTCTCTTAACTCCCAAGTCCAGCATTCTGTCCCCTTTCTGTTTCTCACAGTCAGCTTTGAGGCTATGTGTTAATGATGTTGAATGAATCAAGCAGAAAGTTGGTCTCTTTTGTGCTTGGAAACATCTTACCTGCTCATTAGCAAATGGGTCCGTGTGTACACAAAGACCTTAAGTATATACTAGATTATTTTTATATATGTATGTATATGTATATGTATATGTATATATATACACATTTATATATGTATAGATAGATAGTTAGATAGTTCGGTATGAGTAATTCCAGATCTGAATTCAAGAATACCTGGAGTTATATCTTGCCTTTAATGAATATTTATGGCAGGCTAGGAAGGAAGGAAACAAATATTTACTTAAGTTCCTACTATGTGCAAAGTCCCACGCTAATCACTTTACAAATTTCTCATTTGTAAACTGAATCAGACAGAGATAGAGGGATTTGCTCATGCAACTTGCATCTGGGTACAAATTTGAACTTGGATCTTTCCAACTAAGTCCCAGAACTTCACTGCATGAGCTTGAAGCTCCGTATCCCAACTGTGAGCCTGAGCTAAGCCCGTCCCCTCCCTGAGTGCCCTGAAGCTCTGCCCTGAAGTTGCCAAACTGGGCATCCTCAGGGCCAGCCAGTGAAATCACAGGTGTAGACTCCACCAAACTCCCATTAGAAACGTCACCCACAGAGCTGTTCACTCCTCCCCAAAAGGGAGTGCAGTCTGCTGGTGAAATTTAAGACCCTAGAAGGGCTGCTCAGCAGCTGAATGGAACCGAGCTAGGAGACAGCTCCACTTATTTTTAGGTAAACTCTGTGATTTACTAGAAAAAATCTGTGTAGGAAGCAGGCAGATTAGCTGGTGTCAGTCCAGCAGCTGCTTTTTCTGGCAAATTGAAGAAAATTCAGTGAGCAGCTGCAGGGCTTCTCGCACACGCGCGCACACACACTCACACTCACTCTCAGGTGCTGAGCTTATACTTCCTTTGTCTTAAAACTATGCCAAGAACCACATATGTTGGTAAGTTCCTGTTTCTTTCATTTCAATTTTAAAAAACAGTGTCCTGGCTTTTTTTTTTCTTTTCTTGCAACCAAAATAAAGCAGTTAAAATGTTTTAGAAGCGATCCTTTCTCATCTGGTCTCAGAAGTGTGGCTCCATGCATTGCCTTGTGTGTAGTCCTGCAGCTGATTAATTAAAATTACCGAAGCAGCCCCCTGCCTTCCCATCCCGAGAACCTGACGTCAGGAAGGACCACGCTGGCAGAATGAAGGTCTCGGCTTCCAGCCCAGCCCGCTTTTATTTCTCGCTGCTTTCTGTGATTTGGTGCCTGTGGAATTCTCTTTCCCTGCATGGGCCCCACAGAAGCCAGCTCCCAGTCAGCAGAACAGGGAAATCACACTGATCAGCAGAGCACTCCGCTGATCAAAGGAAGCCAGCCACTTTTCTTCAACAAGCCCCAGCGGTGTTTGTCACTATGCCTTCTCCTCCCGCCGAGACCAAGGAGGCAGCGCTCGCCTACCTGTGTGGAGCTGCTCCTTCTTCCTTCGCTCGTTCCCAAGGAGAGGGGCGACAGAATAAAGGAGGTGGCCAGCAGTGGCCCTCCTGTCCCCCTCTGCATTTCTTCTTTGGAGACATACCCTGCCGAAGGTCACAAACTCTAGGGGAAAGACTGGGATTTCACTGAACAGTCTCCTTGATCAGAACTTCATGAGTCGTCACAGACTGAGTCCCAATACGGATCAGCCTAGAAGCATTGACCTTGCTGCATTATTTTCATACTGGGCCAGTTCACTCCTCCTTAGGCAGCCCAGCAACTCTCCATTTCCAGGGGCTCGCTGCACTGGTGCCCGGTTAAGTGCTGATTCCTAATCACCTTTAGCCCTACTGGAGCTCAGAACTCCTGGACTCAAGCTTCCCGAGAAATAAGGGGAGACACACTCACACACACATGCACACACACACTTACTCTTTTTCAATCTGTGTGTGTATCTATATTTATATATTTATATTTTAAGTATATTTTTATAGAGACACACTCTTTTTCTTTTAATCTGTGTGTATATATATTTATATATTTACATTTTAAAGTATATTTTATATATAGACACACACTCTTTGTCTTTTTAAATAAGTGTGTATATATTTATATTTTTAAATATATTTCTCTATATATAGACACACATACTCTTTTTCAGTCTCTATATATATCTGTTTATATATTTATATTTTTAAATATTTTTATATATAAACACACTCTTTCTCTTTTAATCTGTGTATATCTAAATTTATATATTTACATTTTGAAGTATATTTTATATATATAGATATGTACTCTTTTTCTCTCTTTTAATCTGTGTGTATTTATATTTATATATTTACATTTTTAAGTATATTTTATATATAGACACACTCTTTTTCTCTCTTTTAATCTAATAATTTAGAAAATCAAGAGAGGTAAGTATGGTACCACACCTACCTCCCTATTGATTTTCTAAATTTGTAGTAGTGATACAAGTTTGTTTCACCACCACACCTCCCTCCCTAATGATTTTCTAAATTATTATTGTTATTCATCCCACCAAGAGCCAACCTGTGATGAGACATACTTGTACTTCAGCTGAGCTAGTCACAGACTTGAGATGTGCACACATTCCAGAGCAAAATGCCTAAATGTTTTCTTATTGCTCATTATTAGCTGCCTTGAATGATCTCATTTTGCAGGGACCCAAGCTTCCAGGGAAACCTAGAGCAGCAAAAGTGCCTGTTGTGGAGGGGACCCTGCACCAAGCAGCTGTCACTTCCATGGGACTCACCATCTGGGGTGGAAGGGGTCCCAGGTCACTTAGAGCCCCAAGTAGTCTTCTTTGTGCATTTCTCTTTCTCCTGCTGCCACTTGTACCCTCCATTCCCACCATTCCCCTTGGCTCAGTCCAGAACATAGCCTGGCCCCTGGAGCGTGTCTTTGATCTCTGCCTGTGGCCCTGACCGAAGTCAGGGGGAAGCAAGGGAGATGTCAGAAACAGAAGCAGGGCTCGCAGTGTGGCTGCATGGCTCTTTTTGGCCCCGCCCTGTGATATCGAAAATAGCCATGATGCCCAGCGGGCATCTAGTGAGCTGGGGGGCAGGGCCCAGCTCAGCAGCCAGGAGGGCCAGCCGTTTATTCCTGAAGCGAGCTCTCTTGAGTGCTTGCAGGAGGGTCTCCTCGCGGTGTGAAGGGCAGGGGCTTTGCCTCTTGGCTGCAGGCCTTTCTGGGGTGAGGCAGGAGTCCAGGTGGCGTCTGCCTCTGCCACCATGGCAGGAGTAAGATTGGTGTCCATTCTCAAGGTCAGGTGTGAGTCAGGTTCCGTATCTCTCACCAGCTTGAGGAAGGGAACTTGGGCTCTTCCACGGGCCCATTCTGGGCCAAAGGCACTGAGCAGAGAGCACCTGCTAATGAGGGTCTGATTTATAGCCTTACCAAAGCCTCTGGTCCTGTGAGGGTCAGGCCTTCGCATTGGGCCTGGGGCTGCCTCAGCAGCCAGTGCGCCAGCAAGAAGGGCATATGAACAGAAACCAGTAAGCAGGGCGTCTCAGAAGCGTGGGTCACTAATCTGCCCTCCCTGTGACTCGGCTGAGCCACGACGGCCAGCCAGGCCTGGGCCTTCGTGCTCTGTGCCGAGCACATAGTGGGTGCTCTTTCAGCGTTGGCTCTTGCTGTCATTGGATTTTCTGCCCCATGAGGGCCAGTGCGGCCTGGGAGAGGCTAGGCCCTGGGGCATGACTCCCTCGGTACTTTTGCATCGATTCGCCAGCCATACTCAGATACTAGAGAGCTGCGCTCGCACACACAAAATGTGCTTTGTCACTTTCCTTTTACGAACTGTTTAGTTTTATTTTTTGGTTGTGACTCAAGGGGCTATTTTTAATAAAGATTTAAGTGCTTCTTGGTTCTAGGCACTGCACTCGGCCCTGGGGGTTCAAACAAAGGACCTGCCCTCAAGGAGTTTCTGGTCTAATGGGAGGTATGTCATGGAAACACAGTTTGTACAGACAAGCTATGGACAGGGCAAAGCTGAAACAGAGGAAAGGCACTAAGAGGGATCAGCTAGGGCTGAGGGAAGCCAGCAGGTGAGGGGGAGGAGGGAAAGCTTTCTGTGCCAGGAGGACAGGCAGAAATGATGGCATGGGATCACTGAGCCCGGGGGGCAGGGAGGGGGAAAGGCTGAGGGCCAGACAGCGGGTTTTGTGTTTGATTCTGGAGGTGATCCAGAGCCACTGGAGTGCAGTTAAGTAGAGGGGTGGGGTGGGACGGGGGTGACATAGACCTGCACTTTGGGCAGCTAAATGGAGGATGGATGGGGGTGGGGAGAGGCTGGAGGCAGACCCCCCCCCCCACAACAGCCAACTTCAGAAATGCTCCCTCACCTGGCCTCGGCCACAGACTGGATGTGGGCAGGGAAGGGCGGTGAGAGCTGAGGAGCCTGAATCGTAATGCTCTGAACTGAAATGGGGAAGTCAGGAGGAGAGGAAAGTTTTAGGGAAAAGATAAGTCCCGTTGGGTCTAAGTTCATGTCTAGAGGACGTCCAATAGTTATGTGACTACAGGTCAGTGGAGAGATTAGGGCTGGATAAGTAGATTTGAGAATCATCCGTGTTGAATGATAATTAAAGCCACGGGAGAGACAATAATGAGATTGCCAAAGAAGATAGAATTGAAGGAGAAGTAAGTTCTGGTGACCCTGTTGGACACTCCAAGGCACATCTTGGATTTCTCAGTAAAAAACCCAAGTCTGCTGGCATTTTCCTCACATAATCAGTGGTGCACATATTTCATGAGTTTAAAAAATGATGTATATTCATTCTTACTGGACAGTCTGTGAATTTCCCAGAATTTCAGATTTGGAAATAATCTTAATGGCCATTTAGGCTGATCCTTGACCAAAAAAAAAACCTTCCATTACGCATCTATGACAAATGGCAGTCGTCTTTATTTAAGACCTCCACCAGGGTAGAACTGAAGACCTCTGGAGGGAAGACATCCGCCTTTCTCCTTGAGAATGCCTTCCTCCCTTCACCATTGAAGTCTGATTCTGGCAGCGTCGCCACATTATCCCTAGTTTGGCTCTGGAGGCGACTCAGAACGGACCTGCCCCTCTTTGTCACCGCAGTTCTTCCTCCCCACTCCAGCCATTCTCAGGCTGTTTCTTTTAACGGGACTTTGTATCACCAACAGGTGAAGTTCTGTCATCACCTTCATTTCTCTGGCCACACTGCGGGCCTGAACAGTGAAGAATCAGTGCAGTGGGCGGAGTGCTGGACCTAGGCAGGAAGACCAGAGTTCAAGTGGGTCTCCAGGCAGTTAGCAGCTGTGTGACTCCGGGCAAACTGTTAGATCTCTAACTCAGTTTTCTTGTCTGTCCAATGGGGATAATAATCACACTGCTCTCCCAGGGTTGTTGCAAAGATAAAATCCTAAAGTATTTGTAAAGCTCTTTCCAAGCCTTAATGTGACATATAAATGCTAGTTATGACTATTACTACTACTGACAACAACATCAATCCAGATGTGATCTGACCCAGGGAGAGGGCAGTAGACCTTTTCAACCTGGATCCTAAATCCTGAGTCCCATTACTGAGTGATTTTTTTGGGAGCTTCTCACTGCCCTAGCCACATCAGGATGGACCTGCTCTGAAGCCCTGTCACTTTCTCACATTGATCTTCGTTGATCTGCAGAAGCTCTGCCTCCTGATGCTCCCATGGGCAGCCTTTCAGGTACTTAAAGGCAGAAATTGTACTCCCTCTGAATCTTCTCTCCACAGAATCACAGCACCTCAGAGTTGGAAGGAAACTCAAAACTCAAAACAACCAATAACTTAACGGCCTCATTGGGAATCTTGAGTTTGAAATGCTTATGGGTAGATATCCATTACAATGCTGATATTGCCGGCCTTCCAAGGTTAAAGGGAGAAAAGCACTTTGTAAACATGAGCTACCGTGATTATTGGTCTGAGTACAGTCCTTCACCCTCCACATCCTCCACCTGTACAACACTTAGGCCATGCTTAAAACATGGAGGGAATAAGCACAAGCATTTGGACTAAGCCGAGAGGAGAAGTTGAGTCAGCTGTAAAGGTAATGCTCAGTTAGGAGAGTGAATAGCTTGTCAGAGAAGGGAGTGCCTAGAAAAGGCCCCTTGGGGAGCATCCACACTTAAAGGGTGGGGAAAGAGAGGACACAGTGCATCTTTTCACATCTTCTCCACTTGACATCAAGAATACGACTATGAAAATGTCCCAGAACACTGATACATTGTTGGTAGAACTGTGAACGGTTCCAGCCATTTTGGAGAGCAATTTGGAACTATGCTCAAAAAGTTATCAAACTGTGCATACCCTTTGACCCAGCAGTGTTTCTACTGGGCCTATATCCCAAAGAGATCTTAATGGAGGGAAAGGGCCCCACCTGTGCAAGAATGTTTGTGGCAGCCCTTTTTGTAGTGGCTAGAAACTGGAAACTGAAGGGATGCCCATCAATTGGAGAGTGGCTGAATAAATTATGGTATATGAATGTTATGGAATATTATTGTTCTGTGAGAAACGACCAGCAGGAGGATTTCAGAGAGGCCTGGAGAGGCTTGCATGAACTGATGCTGAGTGAAATCAGCAGAACCAGGAGATCATTGTACACGGCAGCAACAAGACTATATGATGATCAATTCTGATGGACATGGCTGTCTGCAACAATGAGATGTTTCAAATCAGTTCCACTTGTTCAGTGATGAAAAAAGCCATATACACCCAGAGAGAGGCCTCAAGGATCTGAGTGTGCATCACAACATAGCATTCTCACTCTCTCTGTTGATGTTTGCTTGCATTATGTTTTCCTTCTCTTTTTTTTTCTTGTAGATCCGATTTTTCTTGTACAGCAAGATAACTGTATAAATATGTATACATATATTTGATTTGTCATGTATTTTAACTTAATTAACATGTATTAGACTACCTGCCATCTAGGGGAGGGAATGGGGGGAAGGAGAGAAAAATTTGGAACAAAAGGTTTTGCAAGGATCAGTGTTGAAAAATTACCTATGCATATGTTTTGCAAATAAAAAGCTTTAATTAAAAAAAGAAAAAGAAAATATGTTCCAGAAGCCAAGAAGAGGTAGTTATTGACTGTTACGGAAAGGGCTCAGCAGTGAAGAGGCTGTTGGGGACACTGATTTAATTTCAGCCATCAGCCCATCGACAAACATCTGTTATGTGCCTGCTGTGGAGATCCAAAGACAAAATGGGCCTCCCCTCAAGAAGCTTGTGTTGTCACAAGAGTGTAAATAAATAGAATGAAACGAAGCCTTGGTAATGGAGAGGAGGATGGATTGCTAGAGCCAGATTTCAGAGGCTTGAGGAAGAGTTAGGAAGTACAGGAAGCCTGCATGAATGATGGGGGAGAAGAGGCCGTAACTTGTCGGGATGGCCTTAGGATTCGGAGCATTTTTGTGGCCAAAGGGGGAAGAGCCAGGAGGTGGTAGAAGATGAGAAAAGTGAGAGAGCACATATCCCATCAGGCAAGGATCTTAGGGAGAACAGATATCTTTCTGCTTCCTAAAATATTGTTATCAATATCATGACTGTCAGTATCAATGGGAACAATACCCCCTCCCTGCCTGCCTCTGAACATTACCTGAAATTAGACTTTGGAAAGTTTTACCTTAGTCTCTTCACCCCTACCTGCCACTGAGACCCCGCCTTCCCTCCCTGCTGTCCCCAGCTACTTGCCATTAGTATTTTTTACCCTTATCCCCTTTTGCCTAGGAGCCCACCTCTCCCTTTCCCCTCTTCCTCTCCTTTTTCTAACTGTCTCAGGTCTTGTCTAAGGGTAGGGCCTGTGGGGTGCTGATAGAGAGGCTGGAGGTCACATTCCAGCCTTGCTTTTTCCTGTCCCCCTTCCTTTGCTTCTGTTCACCAGCCAAACCCTTCTTTTCCCTTCTCTTCCTTACCCCCTAGCTTCTTAGGTCTTAGTCACTCTGGTTCCTCAGCTCTTCATGGGATAGTGGTTTTCCTTTGGGGAACCATGGATATGGAACAATTCAAATAACATTAGATTTTTAAAACATAATTTTTCTTTAAAACATAATTTTTTTCTTTAAAATTATGAAGGATAGTTCCTGGAAGATGGGAGAGGGTGGTGGGAGGAGAATTAAAGTAGGTGATGAAATTCAAAAGATATCAATAAAATTCATTTTTTAAAAAAATCATTCTATGTTCTAATGACCATGTACATTCTTGACCTTTGTTCAGTATTATTATTATTGTTTTGCTGAGACACTTGGGGTTAAGTGACTTGCCCATGGTCACACAGCCAGGAAGTGTTCAAGTGTCTGAGGCCGGATTTGAATTCAGGTCCTCCTAACTTCAAAGCCGGCACTCTATCCACTGGACCATCTAGCTGCCATTAAACAATATTAATTGTTTAATTCAATAAACCTTTATTAAATATGATGATACAGTGTAGTAAACACTAGAGACATAAAACTGAAAAAATAATACAGTCCTTGTCCCTAAAGAGCTTACAGTTTGTAAAGGGAGGGAAAAACATGTTTACAAATGTGTATGATATAAAATAGAATGCAGTAGGACTAAAAGGAAGGCTTAGATAAAATGCATTTAGGAAATTGGAGATCTCAAACATGAACTCATTTATAGTTAACCAGTAAATTCTTTTTTTAGTTCAAGTAAATACCAAACTCATCCTTTGGAGAGAGAAGAAAAAAAAATCTGTCCCCTAAATGCCTAAGTTCTGATTAATTTGGGAAAAAATCAGAGGGTTGAACAAAATACTTATATGACTTCTTTAAAGGGCTGGCTCAATTTTTGTAAGAACTTAATTGTGTTAAGTTTATATTTAGTGAAGTTTCCCTAGGATATGTTCTGTGTCTTAAAACTGGCTTGGGTCACCTTTTATGAAATCCCTCATTTCTTTTCATAATGAGCCAGTAAAAGGCATTTAGAATTGACATAGTAGGAGCCACAGGTGGCAAAAAAGGGAAAGCTAAGTATTAGGTAGGTCTTTGGAAGAAAGGCCATTGTGGTGGAGAGGTGGTCCAGGGCATCAGACTGGCTAGAAGCCTTCTCTGTGCCCATAGCGTCTTATGGCCTAGACTTCCAACTGAGCCTCTCGTTCCTCCACTAGTACTCTTTCTCCCACCCTTCCTCTTAGCTGTAGGAAGCCCCCTCAAGGAGCTAACACTGCAGAGTGAAGAGGAGGAGGAAGGCCCTCATTGTATGGGGCGCCAATGTGCCTGCTCCCTGGCATTATACCTTGTGCTTGGGTTCTCTACCACAAGAATCCATCCACGTGGGTGCCCCCGTCACCCAGGCACCATTACAGTAGATAGCTTCATGAATTGTTATGGCCAAAAAATGAGCACCACCAAACTTAGGGAGGTCGATTCCAAAATGATTCGCCGGAAATGCTCAGAGAAATGCTTTCAGAGAAACCCTAGAGAGCCTCCCAACCAACCACCTCATTTCACAGATAGTCCAAGAAAGGCTGGCATGGTATCGGTTTAAATAGTACTAACAATGGGGGCAGCTAGATGGCGCAGTGAATAGAGCACCAGCCCTGAAGTCAGGAGGACCTGAGTTCAAATGTGGTCTCAGACACTTCCTAGCTGTGTGACCCTGAGCAAGTCACTTAATCCCAATTGCCTCAGCAAAAAGCAAAAATAAAATAAAAATTAAAAATAAATAAATAAATAGTACTAACAATGATAAGTTAGCAAGGAAATAGTGCTTTACAAATAGGTGATCTCGTTGGCCTTCAAGACGACCCTGCGAAGTAGATGTTACTATTGGCCCCATTTTACAGTTGAGGAAACTGAGGCAGGAAGAGACAAAGTGGCTTTGGAGCTTTCCAAGAAGGAATAGTGGCTCCAAGTATGCCCACACACCTTAGTCTGAAGGCCAAAGCCCTAGACCTCTGCCTAGTTAGTTAAGCATGATGGGGGTGGGGGAGGCTTTCAGGTCGGTTGCCCCAGATGGCACATCCTTAGAGAGTCAACTTCCTGAGTGATACCTAAGTTTTTTGCTCCTCAATTCCTCTTCTATAAAGTGGCCATACAGTTCCGATAGATTTGTGTTGAATAGAGCCATCTGCGTCCAAAGAGACCATCATGGGAACTCAATGTGGACACAAGATACTATTTTCACCTTTTCTCATTGTTGTTATTGTTTGCTCACTTGTTTTTTTTTTCTTTCTCATTTTCCCCCATTTTGATCTGATTTTTCTTGTGCAGCTTGATAAATGTGGAAATATGTTTAGAGAATTGCACACATTTAACCTGTGCTGGATTACTTGCCGTCTAGGGGAGGGTAAGGGAGAGAGAAAAATTTGGAACACAAGGTTTTACTAGGGTGAATGTTGAAAACTCTTTGCATGTGTTTTGAAAAATAAAAGGCTATTATTATAAAAAAAATAAATTGGCCATAATAAAACTGACTGACCCTCATAGACTTGCTGCAAGGACTAATTAATGGAATATGGTCCTTGAAAGATTCATGAGGGCTTTCTGAACGTTTAATAATAATAGCAAATTTGTTTGCTTAATACAGTGTACCTTTGCAGTCCTAGCAAGATGCAGTAATGGTCCCTTATAAATCTAATTTCTGCAAGGACCTTGAAAGAACTTCATAGATATTATGAGAGTAACTCTCTTCATGTTATCTTGAGATAAAGGAAGTGTGGAAAATGGTGGAGTGATGATGAAGTGAGGAATCACTTTGGATCTGCCAGGACTTTGCCTGGGCTTGGAGCTCAGTGAGTTCCGCTGGCCCTGTTGTTCTCAGACTGGATCGGGCCACAGGTTTGGGGGCCCAGGCATTCCCTCTGGAAAAGAACATGCCATTTGTCCTGTCTTTCAACAGCAGAAATGCCCATGTGGATCACTGTAGAAAATCCCAAATCCGCTCCCCTAAACATTGATTAAGCTCCTACTTTGTGCCAGGCTAAATACTGGGGACACAAGTATTAGAAAGACAGTTTCTGCCCTCCAGGAGCTTACAGTCTAATGGGAGAAGATGACATATAAAAGGAGGCTGGAACGTGAGTGGGAAGGATGGGGAGGCGGGAATCTTGTTCTGTGGAGGTGAAACCAGGCCGAGGAAAGCCACCAAAGGAAGGCTTTGGGGGCTGCTCAGTGGGGAGCTTGGAAGTGGCGTGGGGAGGGCAGCCTGTGCCATAGCCTGAAACCAGGCAGGGCAGCAGATGCAGTAGGCTTTTTGTCCCTCAGCAGAGTTCACACGGTGAATCTGTATTTGCTCATTTAATATTTATTCACCTACAACTAGTGTAACAGCTCTCTGGGTTCTGTATGAGGCGACCATCCTTCAGGGGCTCCTCATAATGCACTGAGACTTCTTCTGTGACTACCGATAGAAGCAGACCAGAAAGCCAAGTAAAGCCCAACCCAAGCCTAGAAAATAAAGGGAATTCTGACTTCTCTTTACCTTGCTTTGAGAGAAGTCCCAGAGTCTTGCCCACACCGACCTGTTTTTTTTTTTGGGGGGGGGTCTCTCTTTGGCCAAATTGACCTTTTCCTTTCCTGCCTCCTCCAGCACCCCCAGGGGGAAATCATCTATTCAGAAATGGGTTTCCCCTGCATATTAGCCTGTTCCTTTGCTCCTCCCAGTAGAAGGAATGGCTCCGGTCCTACTGGCTCCATCCTCTGTACAGTTAATTAAACCTCCTGCTGTGGACCTGGATTTCTGCTGTTGCTGTTCACTGATGTGTGTGAATTGAGCGAAGCCCATGTACACAAGCTCTCACACACTTACCGAAACAAACCCTGAAAACCTCAGAAGCTGAAGTTGGGGGAAAGCCTGGAGCTTTCAAATAAGCTTTAATCATCTGTCGGCCCAATACCAGAGCCCACAAAGCTTGGAATTGCATTTCTGAAGATAAGAAAGGCCTTTTTTGTGTTTTATCTTTGCTTCCCAAATGTATTGAGTTTTAATGGAGAGCTTTATCTCTTTAAGCAAGAAAACACAACACACAGGGTGTGTTTCTGGGCTGCTTCTGGGTCAGCATGTACTGAGGGCTTCCTCCTTATTTCCTCGGGAACCTCCTTTTGGGAAGGAAGGCCCAGGCTTCATCAGAGCCTCCTTCCTGTTAAGGCACCAGTTTTCTTGTTCACAGCATAAAAGGAGGAAGGAAGTCACTTAACACGTGAAAGTGAAACTCGCCAAATCAGGCAACCAATGACATTTCAGGAGAATCAGGAAGAGGATGGAGTAGGAGATTTTCTTTGGAGATGGGCCACTAATTTTCCTCCTGCAGCTAAACGTGGGGAGATGATGCTCTGGGTGCTCAGGAGGGCATTGGTTCTACTTTAGTTTGCCTCAGTGTAGTAAACTTAGATAGGAGACTCTGCAGCTTGCTTTCTGACATGATTAGATGGTAGTCAGACTGGAGTTATAAAGGAAGAATTGGCTCAGCAAATCAGCAGAAGTGGCCCATGACCCCAGGTTTCAGCCAACATAACTTCTGTGTGCTTATATGAGCAGGGTGCCCCCGAAGTCTTAGTACAGTGTTATGCTTTTATAACTTCAAAAATATAAATGCTACAAATTTAGCCCCCCAAAAATATTGAGTTTAATGTTTTTAAATAGCAATATATTATTAAAATTCAACATAACCACCATCTTGTGCTAGATATTACTCATCATTAATTTTTGAACTTTGTAAAAAAATTTTATTAGCTAGTACTCAGTGACTGAAAGGGTTATTTTTGTAATCTCAGCCTTAAGATCATCCAAACAACAGGTTTTGATGCCTATTGAATAGCTTAGACATGAGCCCACAGGAAAAAAGGTTAATGAGGATAGATTTAAATGACCAGGGGGATGGCCAAGCAAGAGGCCCACCTGTACTCATCCACTGTTCTTAGAGAGTGCCATTCAGAAACTGTTGCACCCCTAATGCCTACTGATAGGGTGCTCCATCTTGTTAAAATTAAATTTTAAATTTATTATTCAGAATTCACAACACTAAATAAGTGCAAATGAAATTTAAATAATTACGCTTTCAAATGATGTTTTTTGTATACACTCCTGAAATCATTAAAGCTTAAAACTGTACTAAGGCTTTGTGATTCTCATACATACACCCTACTCATAAACATAAATAAACCATAAAATATAAACGTGTTTTTGGAGTACCTACTATGTACCTGACAAGGACATTTGTGTTATGAGGCCACAAAAAAGCAGTATTCAGTTCATAAGGAGCTTGGGATCTTCGGGGACAAACATATAAACACCTGAAACTGAAATCATCAGATCCATCAAGCTTTTACCATATCATCCACAGCAACCAAAAGCTATTATGAATTCAGTAATATTTTAAACTGAATTTCATCATACACAAAAGCTTGGTGCAGTTTTAAACTTCCAAAAAGTTTAAAAATGGGTATAAAGAGACAGCGAGGCGCCTCGGAAAGAACTCTACTTAGAGTCTAAATGACCCAAATTTTATCCTGTTTCTGCCACTTGCTGCCTCTCAGACATCAGCCAAGCGCTTTGCCTCTGTGGACTTCCTTTTCCTCCTCTGTAGAATTAGGACTCGGTGACTTAGCACTCCTATCTGGCTCCAGGGGTCAGAGATTTCCATCTTTTATCCCGAGTCATTCAGTTCAGGCAGAGCCTTCTATGATTCTTGATCTGAGATAGACGAATTATATTTTGATGACTTGGTGTTTCACAAAATGCCTTCCTTGCCTTTCCAACCTTACGTGTTTTATTGCATTTGTTTAAAAATAGGCTTCTGAGCATGGGTCCCCCGTCTTCACTAGACTACCACCTTGTCCTGTTTCAGTGCAGGCTTTTCCTGGGTACCCCAAAGCAGGATTCGGGATCCCCTCACATGCTCCACTTATTTTGCCTATATCTTATCCATCCTAGGTGCCTGTTATCTTCCAGTAGAATCTGAACTGTGCTTCTGTTTCGTCTCCATTTCAGTCTTTCTTCTCAGGTACTGTCTGTCATGGTGCCTTGTACATAGTAGGTGCCTCACAGATGCTGATGGGTACACTGGGCACAGAGAAGTCTAGATTTTAGAAGTTATCAGACTTGGCTTGGTGAGGGACCCCTTCCTTTTATGTTAGGAAACCAAAGCTTAAGTCACTTGCCCAAGGTGGCTCAGTAGTAAAGCTGGGATTTGGAGGCCAGGGTCTTCTTATTCCAAATCTGATTTCTGTGTTGTACCATGGGGGGCTCCAGTTCTAGCTACCTCATCTTAGCAATAGCACTTAACTTCTGAACAATAAAGTGGAAGTGGTAGTACCCCTGTTTGACTCACCATGTACTCCTGAAGAGTGTGTTGGATCATTTTTGTGGAAACACTTGGAAAAACACTTGGTTTCTATATAAAGGCAAGGAAGCATATTAGAGTGGACAGAGCACTGGACTTGGAATGGGGGTGAAGTTTAATCCTGCTCTAGATGTATAGCCTTTCTTTCCAAGTCATAATCTCTATGTGAAGATATAAAAATTTCTTTGGGAAATATAGTTTTTAGAGGGTTGAGTTATGTATATTTTATGTCAAGTTATTATGATCATTTTCTTTTTAAACCAGAATCTCTTTGACTTAATAACCTATCCTAGTATTAAAAAGTTATTGATACTTTATTGTAGATACAAGATTAGTCTAGGACTTTGGTTCCCAGCTTATGAGCCTTAGCCCCCAGGGGTCCACAAACTTACTAACAGAGATCTCTGAGTCTGGATTGTGTGTAAATAATACATCTCACCTATATATCTAGTACTATTTTTCAATAAATGTAGGTGGTTAATAAAATAAAAATTCAGTTTAAAATTTGCAGAATTCATAATAGCTTTTGGTGGTTGTGGATTTTTTTCATGACAGCAAGAGCATATTTTTTTAAACCTTAAATAGAATTTCTCATGTTAGTTCTGTAAGAATAAACTTCTTTGGAAGGAAAGGAACACAGTTTAGAAAAAGGAACTATGGGAGTTTTGGGTATGGTCATGACAGGGAAGAGTATGATTCTGACTTTTGCCTTCACAAGAGAAAAGTAGTCCTGGCAAGGGGGGATGGAGAGGCTCAGGTGTTGGGATGTAGGAGGTGCCAATAGCAAGATCCCCGGGCCAGGCCATGAAGGAAGAAGCCCACCCCATAGACACGTGCATCTTGGACTTTCCATCTGATTAGGAAAAAGACTTTTCCCCCTCCCATTCCTGCTTAGTGATTTATTCTGAATAAAGGTAGGTAGATACCTGTAGCTTCAGTGCTGTGGAAGCATTTCCATTCTGTTCCCATGTTTTTCTGGACCTTGTGCTGCCCTCATGATTATCTCATTAAACTAACAGCACTTGTGCTATTGTCCTGGATTCTCCTGTTTGAGGATGGTGGTTTTAGTCCTTGCCTCAGACTGCTTTCTTCCTACGTGATTCAGATACAAACTGATTTACAGCCGTTAACCCCCAGCCCAGCCTGCCCTTCGTTTCCTGATTCACTACCAATTAAAGTAGAGGTGTCCGATGGAGATCTTTAAGTATGTCATTTCGAGCAGTTTCTGCAAACCATCTTTTTCTGCTTTCTACCCTCTCCCCCACGTGGAATTCCGTCCAAGAAGCTGCGGAATCCTTCTGCGCCCTAAGTGAAACGTATCTTTCTGTGTCAGTGCTTGACAGTGGGATCTTGCCCGCTCCAGGCCCAGTGAGGTGCACACGCTGCCCTCTGGACAGAGGGTTGGCTCCCTGACTTATGGGCCCGGCTTAAATATTCATACTTCCCCAGAAGGAGAGAAGCTGCTGACTTCTGAAAGTGGGTCACTTGTGTGCCCGGGTGTGTGTGTGTGTCTAATGGACCTTTTGGCACTTGGTAACGTGCTAATACTGTCTTGGAGAAGAGGAATAGTTTGGCAGTGCTTCTTGTCTTTCTTGCGTTAAAGGCCGGCACTTCTTTAGCCCAATGGCAGGAGAGATGGTTGCAGATATTAATAGCTAATGGACTGTACTATGGCCTTTAGTCTGCATTCTGTTAGGTTTTTTTCTGGATTGCAGTATGTTACTGGCTTAAGCAGGAGAGATTAATTTGAGAGGAACCTTTTATGCATGGATGAAAGATAAAAATGAAGTTGTAAGTAATCAGTAATCTGTGCTTTTCAGATGCACAATAGAGTAGTTTGCTTTATGCTCTCTGTAAGTGGTAACGTTTTAAAGTTCCAAGGAGGGAGGTTGGGCTGTATGTTGTATTGTGAACCATTTATTTTCCAAAATCACTAATTATTTTAGAGGATATTCTATATCAGGGGTTCTTAGCCTGTGTCTGTAAACTTTTTTTAAAACTATTTTGATAATCATATTTCTTTTTTAAATTTTTGAGTTTTATTTTATTTTCAGTTCCACACTCTCCCCTTCCTTAGATACACTCCTATCTTCCAGCCCTTGAGAAGACAAGAAATGTAAAACCTATTACAAATACAAAGTCATGTGAATTGGTCATGTTATTGAAAAAGAGAAGAAAAAGAAATAAAAAACAAAAAGATTGAATCTGCACGCTAATCCATCAGTTCTCTCTCTCTCCATGGAGATGGACAAGATTTTTCATCACAAATCCTTTGAAGTTGTAGTGGATCATCATATTGATCAAAGTTACTGTCTTTTGCAAATCATTACCATTATAATACTTCTGTTGTATAAATTGTTCTGGTTTCACTCCCTTCATGCATCAGTTCACATAAGTCTTCCTAGGTTTTTCTGAAACCATCCTCTTCATTATTCACATTCATATGGGTGATGGTATTTAGATATATTCTTATAATCCTTTAAAAAAATTGTAAGCATTTTAAAACATCCTGAGGAAAGATCCATGGGCTGCACCAATGTGCCAGAGGAGTCCATGACACACAAAAAAGATTAAGAGCCCCTGCTCAATATGAGTCAGTTTTTTTCTCTCCACAAGACTGTTTAAAGTTTTCTTAGGGGCATACATGCGCGAGCGCACACACATACACACACACACACACACATACACACACACACACACACACACACACACACACACACACACACACCCACCCTTGTTGTAAGCGGGCTGTTTCTTTGCCCACACAGGCACTATCCCAGTTCCAGCATTCAATGTCCCTTTCTCTGACCCAGCCCCACCACATCAGGCTCCGAGACCTCCCCTTTATCTCCATGATCAAGCCTATTTAAACTTCTCAGAACTAGTTAAATCAGAACTGCTTAAAACCTTTTATTTCCCGTAATCCTGTTCCTACAACAAGAACACACCTTGCTTGCCTCTTTCTGCCTCAATAACTTGTTTTGGCCAGCCCTCCGGCCCTGACCTCTGCTTCCTACACTAGGCCAGCCTGAGTGTCCCCTTTTGTGCCTGACTTAGTCCTCCCAGGGTTTGTCCCCTCCCACCCTATCACCTTGTACCACTTTTGGGAGTAAATACACGTGTACTGACATCTCTCTGGCTGAAATGTAAGCTCCTCAAGGGCAACGATGGACAACCTGCATTTACGGTTCCTTGAACAACACCGGGCACATAGAATAGATGTTTAAATCTTAAAAAACAATAACTGACTTTGAATTCAACAAGCATCAAATAGAATGAGCATTTCCACATACGTTCTACTGAGGATGATACTTGGAACTTTGGTACTTAATAATTCATGACTTGTTTTTCATAGAATAAATTTAACCTAATAATTTAATATATTGTCCTATCTTATATAACAAAACACCATATCTTATCATATTTTAACTTTCCGAAGCTGTCCCATCTTGTCTTTAGTTTTTCCTAGGCTTCCTTTTGTTTTTCTGGGGCTCTTTTCTATTTTTTTCCTGTGCATTTTTCTTTTTAAAAGCTGCTTCAGTGACCCTGTTTTCTTTGTTCCTTTTCCCCCCACCCATCCCCAAATTGGGGAGGGAGTCCTTGTTACATATGCATAGTCAAGCAAAACAAATTCTTACACTGACTGTGCCTGAAAACCTGTCTTTTCTGTATCAAATCTATCACCTCTCCATCATTTAGCAGAAAACATGCTTTGTGATTAATCTCTGAAGTCATGAGGTTGATCATTGCATATCAGAGATGTTAAGTCTTTCAAAGGTGAAAGACTTTTTTCCTTAGGATGCTGTTGTTGTGTAAGGTATCTTGGTAAGGTATCTTGTAAGGTATCTAAGGTATCTATGTTGACTTCCCTCTCAATTCATAGAAGTCTTCCCAGCTTTCTCTGAAACCGTACCTTTCATACTTTCTTAGTGTAGTAAGAAACATTTATGGGGTAAGGGAGAGCTGAGAGGAGGATTAGGGTTTAAGAGAGTAGAAGCTGCAGATGGGGGAGTCATTCCCTCAGCTCACCAGGGGGCACACAGATTGGGTGGGATGTTTTCCCATGCACCTTCCTGTTCTCCTCCGTACAGCTGGAAGTGCTTGCTCTCTGAGCCAGTCTGGCTTTTCAGGTACACTATCTGCTGGCACTCGCTCAGTGCTGGGTAATTTCTGGGTGACCACAGAACACGGCTCAGCTCCAAAGGCACACATGCAGCCTGACACTATAAAAAGGTCCCATAGCAAACCCACAGACCAATGAGGGGATCCATATTTTGATCCAACCTCCTCAAAGTTATTGTAGCATTTTTTAATTAGGAGAGCTGGGAACATATTTTTCTCATGTTTCATCATAGATGAGTCCCTGGAAAACTGCTTGTAAGTTGATGTTTTGTGATATTCAGTATATTAGAAGAACCTGTTATAAGGGAATCCTGTGATCTTTTTGTAAAGCAATACATCTTTCCCTAAAGTAAATACCTCATGGTTGTTTTGGTTTTTTTTAATTGCAAATACTAGGTAGAACTGTGATACCCACTCTGCATCATCATACCTCTTGTTCTCTGAAGTTTGCCAGGCCCCTTTTCCAGGACAACTGTTGGTTTTGAGAAGGTTAGGGATTTGTCTAAGGACCAAAGGCTAGATGGTCTCTGAGATTCAAACCCCAACCCTGCTCTCCTTGGACTGTACCTCACAGCACCAGAGCAGTGCTGATGGTCATGGTGGTTCAAAAGTTGCCCCAGTGTCTAAGCAGGAGATGTACTCACTTCCCCAGTTCCCTCACTTCCCTCACTTGCCCCCTTCATGCACTTCTTGCCTTCAGACCGTCAATGTTCTCGAGTAAATTCAGTCTGAGGGGCCAAGTCAGCTGTGGCCTCCGCCAGAGAAGTTCTGGGTCCCAGAGGCACCCGGTACCAACAACATCATCACCAGCATCATTTTAGTTTCCTTACAGATTTCAAATAATTCAAACAGGTCTTGTTTGTTCAAGTCTCAAGGCTTTTCTTTTATCCCTCCTGCTACTTTTCACTTTTTTTTCAACCAACAAATCTTTTTTTCCCCACTTGATTTTAAAAAGCTTGTGAGTTTATTCCAGTTCCCCACCCCCTCACACCCTATCCTGAGCCCAGGTTTATTTTGGAAACAGAAGCCTGCATCCTTCTGAGTGTGCTTGTTTACAAAACAGAAAAAGAAACACATCCCATCTCATCCTTGCAAAAACATCTTCACTATAGAAAGTCAGCAAGAGATGTCACTCCCAAGAGTTAAAGCTTGAACTGGGCCCATGCACAGCCTGGCAGGGGAAGGGGGTGCAGCTGGGAAAGCCTTCCTCTGACCAGGCTGGGAACGCTAAGGGGGGCAGGATCCTGTGTGAAACTTTGGCGCATTCCCCGGGTCCAGGATGAGAAGAGGAGCTGTTCTGTTACTCCATGACAGTCCAACATAGAGGAAGGGATTGGGTCCTGAAGGCAACAGGCTGCAATGTGACGAAGCTAAGTTCACTAGGTGCTTGCCACTCTGGTGTGGGATTTCTCTTCAGAGGGCAGCCACGCTGGACTCTGTCTGGGGCACCTGAGTGCTAGCATAGCCCGTGGCACAGATTCTGATAGTGTGCTGGGGACCCGCCATGGGCAGTCACCATTAATGGACCTAAGTCCAGAGCAGGTCTCAGGTCCCCTCTAAATCAGCGCCAGCCCCTCCAGTCCTCGCCCTTCCTCAGGAACTGTCTTCTTAGCTCCAGGTCCAAATCGTCACTGGGAGTTCAAGCGGCCTCTTCTAGAGTCTGGGGTTTCTTCCTCCACCCCTTCCCCTGCTACTGGTCAAGGTATCGGGATGTTTCAGTGGAGGCAAAGGCTTCCTAGTGAAATATGCGAGATGTCATTGGGAGGGAGGGGCCCTTGTCCAGACACCATCCCATCAGGCTAGCCATCTTCTCCCTCCTTTGTGCTCAAAGCCAGCTCCAGAAGGCGTCAAAGCTTCCTGAGAGCAAGAACCCGTCTCATGAGAAGCGCTGCAGGGGCCTGACAAGCCTCAGTTTTCTCCAGAAAAAAGTCATGGCTTCCACATAGTGATAAAGTCATTTAGAGACAATGGGAAGATGTGGAGAAGGAAACATTTAATGATTCTCACTTAGCAGATGCTTTTAATCATAGGAAAAGTTGCAAATTATTTCCTTTATAAGTGGTCAAGGACCCCAGAAAACTGCAGATTGTATACTTGTTTGATTTGGGTTCTGATTGCATGCTGTGATTTCAATTCCTTTTTAATACAAACTCCTCCTTCTAATACCTGGGGATGACTTGAAGAGATGGAATTCAGTTCTTACAGATCAGGATGTACAGGTTATTAGCTCAGTTTTTAATGTGTGTTACCTGTAAAGACTGGACAGCTAGGTGGAGCAGAGTGCCAGCTCTGGTCAGGAGGACCTAGGTTCAAATCTGGCCTCAGAATTTAACAAGTCATAGCTGTGTGACCCTGGGCAAGTCATTTAACCCCAATTGCCTCAGCCAAAAAACACAAACAAACAAACAAACAAAAACCTATAGGATTCAACCCAAGCTAAGAAGGCAGCTAAGTGGAGCAATGGATAGAGTTGTGGGCCTGGAATTAAGAACTGAGTTCAAATGTGACCTCAGCAATTTAAGTGACCCTGATCAAATCATTTAAGCTGTTTCCCTCAGTTTCCTTAACTATTTAAAAAACAAACAAACCTGAGGCTAATAATAACACCTGTCTTACATTTATTGTGAAGATCAGGTGAGACTTAGCACATAGTTGGGGATTAATAAATGCTTGTTTGCTTCCTCCCTTCTTTTCCCCTCAAAAGGGAAAAGGCCTCTTAAACACTGATATAAAATTAAAGATGAGTTTGCTTAAATTTGTTCCATTCACATAAATCAGGTGAAGCACAAGGGAATGACTAATGAGCTTTGGCACAAACTTCGAGAAATTAAGAACCATATCACAAAATCTCAGAACTAGAGAGGATTTCTGCATAAAAGTACCTTTCACAGCATGCCTAAGAACTGGTCACCTAGTCTTTGCTTAAAGATCTATAAATAGGGAGAACCCATTGCCTACTAGGGTGACCTTTTATACTTTTTTTTTATATTCCTAATTCTAAGAATCCTAGATTTGCTTCTCTATAATTTCTGGCAAGAAAATAGGAGCAATAAAGCTGCATATGTGTTACATTTTTTAAAAAAGAACCCCATAAGCCATTAGGATTCATTTCAAACACCTTTCAGTTATAGAGATGTGTATTCAAGCCTCCATGGAAAAGAAAACAAGCAAAAACCTGGCTAGTGTGACATGATATGAATTTACATACAAGACTATAGATCTGATTTCCTCTTACTATTTTTAATCAAATATTGCCTTATAGAGATCCATAATCTCTGGGTAGTTGTTATTCCATGAATTCTTCCAGAATGCCTCCCCCCCCCCCAAGTAGAACAAAACAAAATAAAACCTTTTCAGAGCATTGTGGAGATCTTCTGGGGAGGATTTATGGGAAGGTGTGATCAAGAATTTGCACATGATGAAAGTTTGCCTGAGTTAGTTGGCTTCTTCACCAGTGGATGTAAAGCCCACATTGATGAGATGATGGACTCATGAAAGTATTCAAATATAGCTCTATTTTGGAATCTTCAGCGGCTTGAAGGTAGCCTTTGGTTCTCTAAAGTCAGGATCAGGAGTATGGTAGTGACCTGCTTTAGAACCTATTATCCAAGAGCCAAGCTAGTATCATCTCCCCAAAAAGTGTGTATGTGTATACACATACATGCATGTAGGAATCACATATGTGTATATGTATAGCTTACAGCAATTCACAAAAATCCTTTCCAGAAGTATTGAGTGTTCAGGCTTTGTGCCAATGGAGGAATGTCCACATTGATGATGTCAAGGGTATTTTAAAGTACTGGAGTATCAGGCAAGTCATTGATTGACAGGATTAAACTATAGACCATTAAACAGAAAAAAGAATTAGATAAGGAGTTCAAGAAACAAATCATAAGCCTTGTACAAAAGCAGAATTGTGTAGTGAAGGGAGACTTTGATTATCTCGGCATCTGTTGGAGCTCTTTGTCAAAAGCAGAACAGCTAATTACCCTGAATTACCTTAATCATAATTTTATCTTTTCAAAGGTAGAGAAATCAACAAGAGGAAAATCTTATTTTTTAAATAAATTTTTATTTGTTTATATTGCTTAGATTTTTTTATGTATATTTTCCCCTAGTCCCTCCTAGAGAACTGTCCCTTAGGAGAAATTTTTTTTAAATAAAGAAGAGAAAAAAATCAATAAAACCAATGAACAGATCAATACATTAAAAATATTATTACATATTGAGGAGGAATGGAATAAGCAGGAGAGTTTCTTCTCATATCTTCTTTGGAACAGAGCTTGTTCTTTAATTTTATAATTTCACAATATTGAATTACATTTGTTTGTGTTTGCAATCCTTATTCATAGCTTTCCTAGCTCTATTTATTTCACTTTGTATCAGTTCATGTAAGCCTTTCCATGTTCCTCCATTTTCTTCATACTCTTCATTTCTTATTTCACAGTACAAGTAATAATAATGTTCATTTTATTCATATACTGCAGTTGGTTTGGTCATTTCCAATGGATGGGCATTGACCTTGTTTGTGGGTTTTTACTGCCACAAAAATTGGTGCTATAAGTATTTTTGTGTTTATGGATCCTTTCTTTTTGTTGTGATCTCCTTGGAATATGTCTCCTACTAGAGTTTATGGGTCTGAAGGCATGGATGTTTTCGTCACTTTATTTGTATAGTCCAAATTTTTTTTTCAGTGACGGTTGGGTCAATCCATAGCTTCATCAGCAGTGCAGTAGTGTTTTCACAACTTCTCCAACATTGGGATAGTCTATTATTAGATTCTCACTAAGGGTGAAAATAATAAGAACCTTGCAAATAAATGATCACTTTCTCCTATGTAGAATTTGCACTTGTGAAGAAGAAAACCAGACAGTCTGATTTGGGTAGGGCAGATTTCAAATGGTTTAGCAAAAGGAAAGATGGGATCCCATCGATTAAAATTTCTTCAGGGAAAGCAGCTGAAGAGAGTTGCCAAGCTAAGAATGAAATTCAGAAATCAAAAAGGGAAGCAATTTGAATGAAAAGGAAAAATAGAATTTTAACTGAAGAGACTATTTGAAATGCTGTGGGGGCACACCAACTAATTTGAATATTATCTTATCTCTCTCCTTCCTTTTATATCTAAACTTCTAGAAAAATATACTTCTTGTCTCCCTTTAATCTGACTTCTAACTTTGGCATTCAACTGAAATTTTTTTCTCCAGAGTTACCAAATTACCTCTCGATTGTCAAATCTTGACATGGATATATCAACACTGTTTACCACTTCATACTGTATACCCCCTGAGTTTTTGTTGGACTGATCTTTCTCTTGGTTTTTTTGCCTGTGTATCTCAAGGCTCCACTTTGGGTCCTTTTTCTTCTTTCTTTACACTCTCTTACTTGGCAAACTCATCAGCTTCAGTAGGTACAGTTGTCATCACTATGCAGATAACACTCAGATCTAGAGAGCCAGTCTAATCTTTTTCCCTTATCCCCAGTCCCACATCATTGGCTTTCTACCATACATTTTTAATTGGATGTCCTATTGTCATCTTGAACTCAAAAAGAAACTCTTTTTTTCCCTCTCCCCTCTTCAATTCTCTATCTTCCCAGCTCTTCCATTTCCCCCAAGTGCACCACTTAGCCCACAATTCACCCACGTTCGTGGCCTTGTGAGTGGTCACCCTGTCTCTCCTCAGGCCTTGGCCAGATCCTGTTAGCTTTGACTTGACAGCATCTCTTCCATCCATCTCTTTTCTCTACCACCCTAGTTCAGCATCACCTGAGAACCTCATTCCTGGACCACTGCAGTAGATTCCTAATGGCAATCTGCTTTAGTAGTCTCCCCATTCTAATCCTTCCCACCCCAGTGCCACCGGAGTGATATTCCTAAAGAGCACAGCCACTTAGTGGCTCTGTGGTGGGAAGGGGGAGTATCATTTTCTCCTCCTTTACTCAAGTCTCCGATCGCATCCCCTCTGCCTCCGTGCCCTCTGGCAGCTCACCCCCCCCATTGTCCACCCCTCGCCACACATACTTCAGTCTCTCCCTGTCTCCTTGTTTCTCACTGTTCTCTAAAAATATGGCCAAGTCTCCCTCATCTTTTCAGAAACCCTTAGTACGTTTGATCATCCCTGAAGTTACCATGTAATCTCTGTCCTTCCTCTCACAGCCAAGCTCCTACAAAAAGTGGCCCCCACTTCTTCTCCCCTGAAGTGGACTTCCATTCTGTTTCCTGGGCTGACGCTGCTCTCCGGAGTGGAGGTGGCTAGAAGCAGAACACTCTGTCCTCCCTCTCACAGGCAGGGCGCAGTCCTACTTCTGGCTACAGTAGGTCAGAGCCGAGCTGATTTTACAAATGTTCGTCTGGACCCAGCTGTGTACTGTTTGGAGAGTGGTTTTCTTAAACTAGTTTGGCCTTGTCCTTCTGGAGTCGGGGGCAGTAAAATGAACATGGGGATCAGAGCCAGAGGACTTCTGTTTGGACCCCAGTTCCATCACTTCCCATTTGGATGACTTTGAACTCCAGAGGTCCGTTTGTTCATCAGGGAGGGAACTGGGAGTTCCAGCAGAGCGTTGGAGATGGGAGGCAGGAAAATGAGGTTCCAGTCCATTCTCAGCCTGCTTCCTCATCTGCAAAATGGAGATATGCAGAGCATCTGTACCATGAGGTGGTTGTTAAGTACCAAACGAAATGACATGAAATGTACTTTACACACGTGAAAACTGAGTAAATGATAACCAATAGTATCTGTGAAATGAGGGTAATTAACTAGATGTTTTCTGAGGTCTCTTTCAGTATTAAATCCATGTTATGCCCCATTTTCACTGTGTGTGTGTGGTTGGGGGAATGTGTTTCTTCCTGTCCTGGGGTAAGTGTAATGCAGTAGTGAATCTGGTGGATGTGCTAGAGATTTGGAACATCTTTAACAGGTTCCCATGAAGCAGCTGCAGCCCACAAGCACAAAACAATCCAAGGTCCAAAAACAATGACTGCCACCGGGACAGGTCCAAAATCAGAAAAATGCTTTATGGGAAAGGTACAAAACCAGTCAGAGCAACTAAATGTACAGCAGTAAATTATGTTGTGGCTGTCAGAAGATAAAAGTAATGGACACAAAAACTGCTATTATGCCATACACAAAGAATCCACATTGTTTGGTATATTCTTAATAATTTATATTATAATTAAAAAGCAGCACAAAAATAAGTATTGAAATGAAATTATTGAATAACCCCCAGAGGACAGAAAGAAGTGCTGCTAAAAACTTAAAACAGACTGTTTTATCATTGGGGGAAGGGGAAAGGAGGAAGAAAATAAGCAAAAGAATTGCCTTCTCTGGAAAGGTCCTAGAAGATTAAAGCACAAGAGAAAACGGAAAACAAATCCACATTATAAAAAGGCCATGGACTTTTTTTCTTAAATTAAAAAAAAGAAAATCAGCCCCCCCCCAAAAAAAGTTACTAATCATCTCTTAATTGTTCACCTTGATGGCCTTTTCTCAGTCCTTGTCCTTTTGGATCTCTCTCCCGCCTCTCCCTTCTTAAGCATCAGTTCTTCCTCTTGGGATATTCATAACTGCCATTTCTTGGGTTTTATATCTGTGACCACTTGTTCTCATACACATCAAATCCCTTGACTGTGAGTGTACCACAAAACTCTGTCCTGGGGCCCTCTTGCCTCTATATACTTAATTGATGACCTCATCCTTCCTATGGATTTAATTACCTCACTGCATATGATTCACAGATCTGTATATTCAGCTGTAATCTCTCTTGCAGTTCCACTTCCACATCACCAGCTGCTGTTTGGACATTTTAAACTGAATGTCTCAGACACGTCTCTATCTCATCATGTCCAATTGAAGCACTATCTTTGCTTCAAAACTCAAGCCAATTAGCATTTTCTAAATACCCAAACCCATTCTCCTTTAAAAAATGTCCCTGTTTCTGTTGAATGATCTATATGGCCTTCTAATTTTGCAGACCTTGCAGTATTCTAGATCTCCTGCTAAATCTCTTCATTTTTCAAGCCCCAGAATACCTTCAGGGAGAGACAGGGCAGCATATAGCCAGTGAGTCAGTTACTTGAGCACCACCTCCACTTGCCTGCCAGTGGAGGCAGCCCGGGACTCTGGAATAGCAGTGCCCCCAGGCCTCTAGCCCCGTCCCCATAGCTGTCATTGAGGGGAGTCCCCAGTGCAGGGGTGAGCCTGCCAACATCCTCACCAGCACCGGCCCAACTCCCAAACCACATGCCTCCCAGACTCTGACTTGGCGTCTGGCCTGGGCCCTTGCGGTGGCCGTCCAGAGAGGCAGCCCTTGTGGACAAGAGTCCTAATAACTGTCTTTGCAGATGCTGAAGCCTCCACTTCTTCTGTGGCCACAACTAGTAAAGATCGGAGAAAAAGTTCTTGCCACAAAGTCAGTGGCACACCATCAGAAACGAAAATGCTTTTATCCGTGAACCTGACCTCAGAGATGGTGTACGGCCATCTTCCTTGCTATTGTACCTGAGCACCTCTGGCCTTTTACCTGTCTCTCCCTCTATTAGAAAGTGAGACAGTTGAGAGCAAGGACTCTTGCTTTTCTGTTTGTATCCCCAGTGCACTAAATAAATCCTTTTTCCTTCCTTCCTTCCCTCCCTCCTCCTTTCTTCCTTTTCCCCCTCCTTCCTTCCACCCCTATAACATCTCTCAAGACAGACTCCCCCTTCTCTGCTTACGTGGTCACAGTTCAGGCTATCATCATCTCTCACCTGAGCCAGATATTTGCAGGGCATTTGATCTCCTGCCTGAAATCTTTTTCCTCTTCCATCCGTCCTTCATACAGCTACAATCAGGTATCACTCTCCCATTCGGACTCCTTGTCTCTGAGTAAGACAGAGCCTTCCAGCTGTTCCTAATCTTCCTTACTGGCCCCATTGACTTTCCATCTTTGCACCTTGCAGCTCTGCCAGACTGACCACCTTGCCATCCCCCACAGGTGGAGCCCATTCTCCCATCACTGTGCCTAGAACATGCTCCCTCCTCATTCCTTCAAGACTTGGCTCAAGTTCCATTTTCTGTATTAAGCCATCTTTCTGCTCCCTTAAGTTCCAAGTGCGCTCCCTCCCAGTGTTGCCTTCTACCATGCTGATTCATGCACAGAATGGGGGCTCCTCACAGGCAGGGGCTGTGTCATTTTTGTGTTTGTTTCTGTCCCCTATGCCTGGCCCAAAGTAGGTGCTTCATAAATGCTTATTGATTAATTGATCGATTGATGTGATAGCTCAGTGGGTAGCACATGGTAACTAGACGGTGCAGGGGACAGAGCACTGGCCCTGCAATCAGGAAGTCCCGAGTTCAAGTGCAACCTCAAATACTAACACTGTGATCCTGGGCAAGTCACTTAGCCTCAGTGCCTGAGTCTCTCCAGTTGTTGAAAAAAAAAAATGAAGATGGTATTAGCCTCTTCCTCCCAGGGTTGTTCTGAGGATAAAATGGGGTAGCATTTGTAAAGTGCTGGGCAAGCCTTAGAGAGCAATGTAAATACTAGCTGTGATCATCATTATTTATGATTATCAGTGGCATAAATAATTGCATGTATTCATATACACGGGCGTGTACACATAATGTAGAAAGGGATTGCTATGTCTTTACATTTGAGGAGCTGCCTCTATGTGGCAGAAGGACTGGAGTCACTCTTTTGGGACCCCAAGGGCAGAGCCCCAAGGTACCCCCTGGAAGCTGCACAGAAGCACTGCAGGTGTGAAGTCAGGAAAGGCTTCCTAGCAAGCAGGAGCAGCCGCCAAGGAGGCTGGCCCAGTGTGTTCCAGAAAGATTCCTCTCTCCCTGCAGGATGGACCCAATGGCTGAAGTGGGGGGGGGTCATTGGAGAAAATGCAGCGGGAAGGGTTTTATGTGAAATGACCAGTCTGGGGGTGAAATCAGAGAGGTCTTTTCAAAGCACCGCTACACCATTCAGACAAATCTAAAGGAACTTGACATCTCGCTGCCATCCCCAACTCCTCATTTTCATTCACCTCACCTTGTCCACTACGTCCAGTGTGTTGCCAGGTCTTGCCACCTTCACAACGTCTCCCATATACGTCTTTTCTCGCTACTCACCCAGCTGCCACTTGGCGCAGTTCACCATCATCTCCTGCCTGGACCTTTGCAGTCGCCTCCCTATTGGTTTTCCTGCCTCAGAATTCTTGCTGCGTCTGACTGTCCCCCCCCCCCCATTATGCCCTGTGGGCTCCTTTCCTCTAGGATCTACTCTCAGAGCTCTCTGTGGCACGTAGAGCCCTTCCCAGCCTGGCCCTCTCCTCCTGGTCCGGCTTCTTAGATTCTGCTTCCCTCCGAGCACCCTGCAGCCCCGTGGTGCTGGCCATTTCTGAGACACAGCACCCCACTCTCCAACTCTGTGCCCCATCCCAGGAGGGTTCTCTCTCTTTCCCTCTGCCTGGTCTTTTACCTAGCATCCTTTTAAGACTTATCTCACCTCCTGCTTCTGCAGGAGGCCTTTTTCCCACCTACCATGGCCTCTAAGTGTTCAAGTGAAAGGAAGAGCCAGTTGATGCAACAGACTTCATTGTTGTCTTACTTTAAGAAATTGCCAAAAAAAATTTAGAAATTGAAAAAGAAATTTAAAAAAAAAAAGGAATGGCCACAGCCACCCCAACCTTCAGCAGTCAGCGGCCATCAGCATGGAGGCAGGACCTTCCACCAGCAGAATGGTCGCGGCTTGCTGAAGGCTCAGATGGTGGTTAGCATTATTTGGCAATAAAGTATTTTTAATTAAGGTGTGCACGTTTGTTTAAAGACTTAGTGCTGTATGCCTGCGGAAACCAGACTTTGTGTGAATTGCTTTCTTGTAGTCACCCTGTGGGATGGTTTGAAACTGAGCTCTCAAGATCTCCAAGGCGTGACCCAGAGGGCCCGGAGGCGGCTTCCGCGTAGGACTTTTCATCTCCAGTGCCCTTCCCCTAACCTGCCCTGTTCTTAGTTTCCCTGCTTCAGTGGAGGGTCCCAGGGTAGCCTCACCTCCCGATCACCAGGTGCGTCATTCTCAGTAGCCAGCCAGCTGCCGGCTCTCCTTAGTTCTGCCACAGTGAGGTCTCTCGGGCCAGTCCTCCTCCCGCCATGGGTACCATCACTTCTCACCTGGACTCTTTCAGCAGCCCTCCGACTTGTTCCCTTGCATCCACCCCTGGCCCCCACACCTCCTTCTTCCATGCTGCGGCCCCGATTCCTAAAGCACAGGTCTGACTGCCTTGTTCCCCTGCTGAAGAATTTTCAGCAATCCTCACAGCCCCTCAATACAATACAAGCTTTTCTGTTACTTAAAGCTTCTAGCAGTCTTACTGCCATCACTTCCCAGCCCTCTCCTGTGTCATAGACCCTTAGGTGATGTAGTGAAACTGGTGGTCTGCTCCTCCTCTTCCTCCTCCTCCCAACTCTGCACTACAGGCATATATATTTATATATAGATAGATATACAGGTCTGTCTATATCTATGTTTATATATATGAAAGGACCTCTTTTTAGAATGATGTTTTCACATTCATAATGATCAATTCTGTTGATACATTTTTTTTAATTTGCAGACTCCAGGTTAGGAGCTTCTGTTATAGACTGATTTCACCTTCCTTTACAGTCAAAGTAGCTTGTTTATTTTTCCCTATATGCAACAGGATTATTTTTATTTCTCTTTATATTTCCCAGGGTGTAACGCAGAACTTAGCATAAAGCAAGCACTTAATTCTTTTTGTTTGATTGACTGATCTCCTTCTTCTACACCTTTGCTTCCTCTCCCTATCCCTCTACCCCTTGGATCTGTATCTTCCTTGACCTCTCACCTCCTACAAGAGAACTTTCCTCAGCCCCTCACTCTCCATGTTTTCTCAGTACCTCTGCCCTTGAAACAAAGTGGTTTGCAGTTACTTTGTATAGGTTTTTTATTTACATATTATTTCCTCCCAGTTGAGCTCTGAGGGCAGGAACTGTTTTGTTTTTATCTCTGGGTCTAGAGGATCTGACATCTATATACTAGTCACTTAATAAATGCACTTTGATTGAATCGACTAATGCTTCCCTGGGGATTTCACTCTTGGAACACTTGGTTTACTTGGTTAAACCCAGTATATTCAGTATCCATCCCCCCATACTTCTGCAATATTTGATACTTAATGGATTTTGTATCATCATGGAAACAGATCTGAATAGGTGGTGCTAATAGAGAAACAAGCTTATCTTCGCATTCACTCCCCTCAAATGTAAGCGTTGTTGATGGTTTCCATGTTTATTTCTTTGTCATTCCAGAAATAGGGTCAGTTCTCTTGCCACATAGGGGGAAGAGTTGGATAGAAATAGTCATTAGCGTCTTAAAAGATATAATTTAAAAAAAAACTTCATTGAAATTTAAATGATTAAGGGTTACTTGACCACATATTTGAAACCTCAACTACTGGCTTTAGTAGGTGTTTCTAATTCACTTACTTCTAGAAGATATAAGGTATAAATGATTTACTTGGGAAAAAAATATCCTTCTCAATTCAGTGTAGTAGAGTTTAAGGGAAAAGACTTATTCACACTCAGAAGATAGATTTGTGAAACCAATTCAGGTCTCTATGCAGTTAAACTAGAGAACAAAACAGACAGAATAGAAAGTATTATGATTTTTGGACTTTTATATCATTGAAACCAGGCCCCAAGAAGGGTCTCATTTTCTGAGAGTTGAGTAAATGGGTTTTTTTTGAAAATAATAATAGCTTTTATTTTTCAAAATATGTGCAAAGATAATTTTAAACATTCACCCTTGCAAAACCTTATGTTTCAAATTTTTTCTCCCTTCTTTCCAACCTCCTCCTTCCCCTATACAGCAAGTAATCCAAAATAGGTTTAACATGTGCAATCCTTCTAAACGTATTTCCACATTTGTTATGCTATGCAAGAAAAATCAGATGAAAAGGGAAAAAAATGAGAAAGAAAAAACAACAAAAGGTGAAAATGCTATGCTATGATCAACATTTAGTCTCCATGGTCTGGTTGCAGATGGCTTTTTCCATCACAAGTCTATTGGAATTGCCTTGACTCAACTCCTTGTTGAAAAGAGTCAAGTCCATCACAGTTGATCACCACATAATCTTGTTGCTGCTGTGTACAATGGCTCTTGTACAGGGAGTTAAATAATTGTGAAACATTGTAAAATTGTCAGTAAGTATCAGGCAGGATTAATCAGCCAGAGCACATCTCAGTATGTAAAGTGTGAAAACTTACTAAAGAATGTCTCTAAGTCCTGCTCTCTTCACTCAGCATCAGTTCATATAAGTCTTTCTAGGCTTTTTTGAAATTAGCTTGTTTCATCAGAACATCAGAAATGTTCCATCATTTCTTATGGAGCAATAATACTCCATAACATCCATATACCATATCAGCCATTCTCCAACTGATGGGCAGCCACTCAGTTTCATTTCTTGCCACTACAAAATGGGCTGTTATAAACGTTTTTGCACCTGAGGTCATTTTTCCTTTTTTGTGATCTCTTTGGGCTACAGGCCCAGTAGAGATACCTCTGGATCAAAGGGTATGCATCATTTGATAGTCCTTTGGGTATAGTTCCAAATTGCTCTCCAGAATGGTTGAATCAGTTCACAACTCCATTGAGTGTTAAACCATGGAAAAGAAACAGGAATCTAATGAAAAATCAGATAGTCATCTTAGTGAAAGCCAAATTTTAATCAAGACAAGAAAGCTTCCCATCAAAACCCAGCAAAAACAATAGCACTATTGATACCCACTTAAAAATGTTAGAGACTGCAAACGCCAAAGGGACTCTGGTCATTTTATTTGGGGAAGGGTCTTTTTATTTTCCCACAAAAAATCCCACAGACAAGTGCTTTTAATGTATTTGCAAGATACTATACCAATAGTATATACTATATAGTATAACAGGAGTTAGCTCTGTTCTTTAGTCTTTATCCTCTGTCCTGAGTCATTTATAAATAACTGCCAATACCTACTATATTGTTCTGTGTGTATATGTGTGAAAGCTATAAATATATATGTATAGATGTAAGTCTGTCTGTATATGTATGGGTTAGTCTATGCTAGTGCATTAAGTATATGTTTTGAGAATAAATTCCGGTGAGTAAAGCAATGCCTACTCAAATTTTGAACACCGCCCCAAAAATTAGCTTCTTAAATGTTGTTATAAATCAAAAAGTCCATTTTCCAGTGTAGGAACACAATTTCTCCTAACCTTTTTTTGGTCACTGTCATCATTATAACTAGTCCTTATTAAAGATCCACTGGCTGTGTATGTGACACAAGATTAGATACTGTTGAATAAACAGTTCAGTGCAGCCATTTAGAATTGGACATCTCTGACTCTCTGTTGTCTGGGCTCAGGTAGAATATTGGAGCAGACTTGAACTCCAGCTGACAGGTTCTTAATAAATGCCCAGTATAACAGTGAGATCACCAAAGAGAATTGCCCAGGGTAGGAAGGAGGGGGAATTTGTGCCTATTACAGATCAGAATTATGAGGCTGATCTCCTGGCACAGAATGAATGCAACTTTTTTCTTTTTAAAGGAAAAGTATTCTTAAAAGTTTTTCTTGTACAGGGAGTTGAGTAATTGTGAAACATTGTAAAATTGTCAATAAGTATCAGGCAGGATTATCAGCCAGAGTACATCTCAATATGTAATTTAAGTGTGAAAACTTACTAAAGAATCGGACTGTGGGATAAAGGCTGCTGACCATAACTTCTTGCTCTTCCTGAATCCTGTGCAGCCATGACAGCTCTGACTGTGGTTTACAAACCTATTTTTGTTGTGACCTAGAGAACTTCCGATTAATGATGTGTTGTTATGTGAACATTGACATCCTGTCTCTTTTTCAAAGTAGAAAAAGAGTGACCTTGTTTGGGAGAACAGTTCATATTGTTTTCACAAAGGTCCCTTAGAGGTCCAACATTGCTATGACTATAAATGAGAGGCGTGGAAAGAAATGCCTCAAAAGGGAAACACTTGGGAGTGTATAGAGATAAAAGCATTTCATCATAGAGGCAGGTAGAGGTGAGGTGGAGGCCTAGGCCTCCATGGAGAGAAAAGCACACATTATCCTAAAAGTGAGTGGGAAAGGTTAAAAGTTCCTGAGCCGCAAGATTTTAAGCAATCTTTATGGACTTTAAAATAATTTTGGAAACTTCCATCAAGCTAATCGTTGGAGCATTGAGGTAATTGAGTATGAAAGTATAGATCTTAGATAGTAAGAGGGACTTTTCAAAGGCTCTTTCATTATGCTTTTCTCCCTGAAAAGTCTGTCCCCAGAGATTTCCATCTCACTGTTTCCAACGTTGAGAGAATCAGGTACCAGCATATTGAATAATTCTAACTCAGGCGATGTTGTCATGTTTGCATTATTAGGCTGAAGTGAAATGAATTCTCGGCTGGCAGCAAAGGGGAAATGGTAGCTCTGGCCATTCTCCCTCAGCATGATATCCATACAGAAGCATGATGGGGAATAACATCTCCATGAAGGCCGAGTGGTGTATCTTAATATATTACAAACAAGAAAGTAAAATATTAGCCACTTTGCTTATTAAGCATCTTCTCCAACCTGAATTATATGCTGAAAACTGGATTGAATGCTGACAGGAATCATTCTTTTAAAAGAGGTGCCCTGAATACTGATTTCTGAGAAGGTGGCTTTTCCAAATAGGGACAAATGACATCTCATCATAGCTTCCGAGTCTCCGTCTCTAGTGATAAAATATGAAGAGGAAAACTCTTAGCACTTGGCTTCATTACATGGATGTTTTTAAGGTCTTAAGTGGTACATTTAGTTGATTGGTTCGCTTCGTCTTTGAGAGCGTTGTCTGCATTAAAGACTTAATCAAGTTGCATTGTATTTTGTATGTTTGCTGTGCAGCCTCCTCAATTCAGGTGTATATGGTGCTGTTTTCCAAGCTCAGAAAGGGCAGGGTGCTCAGTTGCCTTTATAAAGGCAATTTCTTGGTTGGCTGCAATTGAGTGCAGAATTATAATGCTGAGGGCTTAATTTATAACAGAAAATGCAGGAGTGCAAACCTGTTAAACCCTTTATACATATATAAATAAGACAAACAAAGGCAGATTAGCATGGAGTATTGTTTGATATGAGTAATCTTAAAAACAAATTTCCTGTGCTTATACATGTTGTACCTATTACAGAGCATAGAGAAAACATGTAGAAATCAGTATATCGTCTTTGAAATATAATGGACTCATGGAGAAAAAGCAAAGTGATGTGAGACAGCTGCTGCTTGGATTGGCAGCCTATTTATAATCTGGGAGACTTGTAGCTCGAATGCCGTGTGTAACACATCTGATAGGAATGATGTGTATATGTATCGACGGATCCATGTGCTCCAGATTTTTGCTTTTTCAGAAAAGGATGCATTTTCCTATGAAGAAATTCAATATGCTGGCAAAAGCAGAATCTCTGTTGAGAAGACAGAACAGTCTCCACAAGCCCCGTGGGCATTTGTTGGAGGATGGGGGAACACCTCCAGAGAGATGAGTATTTTAAGACACAAGACTTCACGTCCTTCTTCACGAGCCTACCTCTGAGGAGTGGTCAGGTGGGATGGAATGTTGCATTTCAGCACCTTGTGGCGATCGGTACGTTAGACAATAACAATTTCCAAGCCAGCGTGTCTTAAGATTTTTAATTACGGATTTAAATGCCCATAGGAACTCTGCTTATATGTTAATGCCACTGTTTGACTTGAAAGGATTCCCCCCCTTTATTTTTTTGGCTTTTCCTAATTCAGTTTATGAAAGGCACTCTGTCTCCTACTACAAAGATGGTGTTTACCAGGTGATGCTCCTTCCTTGAGTGGCAAGCCTATGAGAGCAGGAAACTCTCCATTGCTGCCCACTGGGATAACAAAGAGGTCCTCTTAAAGAGAACATCCAGCAAGAATGGGAAATCACAGAGGTGCCTGCCCGTTGGTTTGAGAATGGCTAAACAGACTGTGGAACATAAATGTAATGGAACAATATGTGCCGTAAGAAAATGTTGAATATGAGAAGCCTGGAAAGACTCTTGTGAATTGATTGTGAGTGAACCAAACAAAATCAGGAGATTAAGACTACAGTAATATGAATGGAAAGAAGGACAAAAAAATGACGCTATTGAATACTATATCATCACAATGAGAAAGCCTGGCCCAGAAGAAAGACTTGAATGAGGGAATGCCCATGAACTGGAGAAGATCGAACAATTTGTGGGATGTAATTCGATGGAATTATGATAGTGAACTAAGAAGTGATGAAGTGGAGGGTTTCAGAAAAGCCTGGGAAGACTTGTGTGAACTGATGCAGAGGGAAATGAGCAGAGATGAAAGAATAATGTATATACTAAAAGCAGTTTTGTAAAGATAATCAACTGAAAGATTTACTGAGTCTAATCAACATGGTGATTCACCACACTTTCTGGGAACTCCATGAAACCTGCTGCCTACCTCCAGCTGGAACTGATAGTCTGAGAGGGCAAGCTGAAGTATATTGTTATCTTTTCTGTCTGCCTCTGTCTCTCTGTCTTCCTTCTCTCTCTCTCTCTCTCTCTCTCTCTCTCTCTCTCTCTCTCTCTGTCTCTCTCTCACACACATACACACACACACACACACACATACTTGTTTTCCTTCCTTTTTCAATGGAAAGAGAATTTGAAAATGAAAATAATATTTTGAAGGATAAGAAAGACTCCAGTGCCATCTTATCTGCTGTCAACTTGCAGCATATATAAGGAAAATAGATGAATGTTTATGTTGGGCAAAAAGTTATTTATTCAGAAACTCTATGGAAAGTTTTTGAGGGATTTTCTGATAGTTTGGATCATCTGTAATACTGTTCTCCTGTTTGCAAGAATGACTCTGTCATCAGCCCTCATTTCAGAAAAAGAACACAGTAGGGCACATTTACCAGAAAGTATAGCATATGGTAGTTCCAAAAATGAATTGAGATGTTAAGTAGACTGTAATCAAATTGGAGTATTCTTAACCTCCCTGGCCTAAAATTCAAGAACTCGATCCGTGCTGTCAAACTCAAATAGAAATATATCTCTGTGGCCACATAGTGACTGAACATTATTTACTTGGGGTTGCATTTTTATTTCATTAAACATTTTCCAGTTGCATTTTAATCTAGTTTCTGAGTCCTCGGGAATTGGGAGAGCAGCTTCTTTGATGCCTTTGAACTAAATAATCTTTAAGATTCCTTTCAGCTCCAGGTTTATCACTCCACAATACCAGAGAGCCATCTTCTATCACATGAAAGAAAGATTTGGAGCAGTAAATGATTTAGTCTTGGTTTTTACTCTTAGGAAGCTACATCTGGGCGTCAGTGTGTTAGAAAGTGGCTTGGATCTGGATTCTTGCTTGATAGCTGTGGGACCTTGGGAAATCTCTTGAAAGTTTCTGAAATTTGACTTCCTCCTCTATCAAAGGGATTAATGATACTTGCTTCATCCAATTCACAGGATTATTTTGATCCAAAGTGCTTTATAGAATAGTTATTCCTGATGTTGAGTCTCTGACCCGAGAAGCCCTGTGGTTCTCAAACATGACATCCAGTTCCTTGTGGCTATGCCTTTGCACAAGCCACCCTTCCAGCCTGGAAAGCTCTCTCTCCCTCTTCACCTCCATCTCTTAGAATCTCCAGTTCCTTTCAAAGCTCAGCTCAAGCAAACATCACCTTCTCCAGGGAGGCCTTTATCCCTCCCCTTAGCTGCTACTTCTTTCTCCCCCAAATGATCTTGTACTTGTGTGTGTGTGTGTGTGTGTGTGTGTGTGTGTGTGTGTATACCCACAGACATGGACTCTCCTCTGGTCAACTTTTTGAGGTAGGGGTTATTTTCTTTGGTCTTTATTTTCCCAGACAGTGCTTTTACGCATATGTTCAATAAATACTTATTGGTTGGCTGATTGATTGAAGACTATATTGATCAACAAGTTGTTCATTTGGAAAACTGAATAACTATAACACAAGACAAGAGCTTGAGAAAGCCATCCTTTTTGATATCCTGGACCCCTTGCAGTCTGGTGAAGCCTGTGGACTCCTCAGAATTATGCCTTTTTTAATGCATAAACTCAAGTATATAGAGTTACCAAGGTAATCAATATATTGAGATACTGTTATAATTACAAATTTTAAGGTCACAGGTATCTTAGATTTTTGTGAACCCCAGCTTAAGAATTCTGATTTCAGAGAAATCTAATTGTTTTCTTGCCTGTTGAGCCACCCTGTGTGAAGTAGACAGGCGTGGATACTGAAATATACATGTGTGTGTGTGTGTGTGAAAATACATATATGAAAATTGATGTGGTTTAAGACATGAGATACCACTAGGTATCTATTTGACATGAGTTATAGGACTATTTACTAAGAAAGTGTTCTCAAGTTTTATGGGAGGACTTTTAAAGTAGATCTTTTAAATGAAACTTCACAAATGTTTGGAATAAAATCCCTTCCAAATCTATGCTTTCTGTTTGTCATTTTTCTTTTTAATAGAAAACTCTTCATGGACAAGTATATTTTACTGGAGAAAATAATGAAACCCTGGTGACTGAGTCCATTACCATTTTATGTTCCATAACTGGACCCTCACTGTTTCAGGGCTATCTGTTTATACTTCCGTAATTAATTCACTCTCCCACTCACCACAATAGCTCTTCCAAACCCCTTTATCCCTCTTCAAACCTCCTAGCTCACTCCCCCTCTCCCCGAGCTAAGAACCTGAGCATGAACTCACTGAAAAAAAAATTTCACTTCACTGAACAAATCGAGGCGTTTCACAGACCACTTCCTCTTCACTCCCTGTTCCTCATCTCCCTTCGCCCAGAGGCCTTCTACCTTCACCCTTGTCCCCCATGAAGACTCGGCCTTTCTCCACACCGAGGCAGATCCCCTTTCTTCTCTAGGAGATTGCCCCCTCTCTCATCCTCCCACTCTCCCTACCTCCTGGATCCCCTCAAGCCTAGAAATAGGCCCAATCTCTCCCACCCTAAGACACCCCAGGCCAGCCTGCTCTCTCCATCCTGGGGCTGGCCTCCGTTTCTTGGCTAACCTCCTTGGGAAGGCCGTCTACAGCCCGAACTCCTTTCCTCTCATTCCCATCTGGCTCTTAGCTCCTCATTCAACTCTCTCCAAAGTTAGTGGTCAGAGGGAATGGCCTTTTCTCAGTCCTTTTCCTTCTGACTTCCCTCTTTGAATGCTGACTCTGCCGGCCCCCTCCTCTCCCTGGTCTCCCACACATGGCTGGATCTTCATCCAGATCATGCCCTCTAACTATAGGTTTCTCTCGAGGCTCTTTCATTTGGGGGTCTCCCCATCTCCCGTAGTGTCACCTTTGTGCTCATGGTTCCCAGCCTCCCTGCCGACCTCCTCTGGGACATCTGAGCCTGCTGTCCCATGGACATCTTAAGTTCTGTGGGTCCAGATCAGAATTCATTCTCTTTTCTCCCTCCCTTCCTCCCATTGGTAAGAGCGCCATTTTCCTCCCAGCATCCAGGCTCGGAGCCTAGAGAGCATCCTTGATTCTCTCTCACCCCCCAGAGGCAATCCCTTGGTAAGGTCTGTTGTAGCATCTGCCGAATGCGCCCTTTCTCTGCTGGGCCACCACCCCGGACCTCCCATAGACCCTTACCACCTAGTGCCCAATGTGTTCTCCCTTCCTCAGGCCTCTCCTGATTCCAAACACATCCTTCAGCTACCAGAGGGAACTTTGGGAAGCGTCCCCCCATTAAACTCTGGGGTCTCCCTGTCCCCTCCAGCATCCAACATAAAAGCCTTTCAGAATGCGCCCCTCCTCCTTTTCCAGTCTCCCTGCCCTTTTCTCTGTGACACAGTCATGTGGCCTCTCGGCTGTCCCCATCCCTCTCAGGGTTCTGTCCCCACGCTGGGCCCCTTCTTTGGCTTCTCTATCCCCAGAGCACTCTTCCTCCTCACCTTCACCTCCTGGCTTATGGCAAAGACCAGGGCCATCCCACCTGGAACCCGGAAGCCTTTCCCAGTCCCTTTTCATTCTGTGTCTTCTGTCTGTTAAGGATTTCTGATTCACTTTGTATCACCTGATTTGGATGTGGTTGTTTGCAAGAATCTTCCCCGCTAGACCCTGAGTTCCTTGAAAGTGGTGACTGTTTTTTCCCTTTCTTTTTGTCCCCAGAATTAGCACGGTGCCTGAGATGTGGCAGGGACTTCATAGTTATTGACTAAGTGCTTCTGTGCATTCACTCAACAAACGTGGGCAGATATTTAAGAAATAGTATCTGAGGCTGATGAGACTGGAGACGAAGAAGCTGGGAGAGTAATAGAAAGCTGGCCTTGGGAGGAAAGAGGTCAGCAGGGAGCAAGTGCTCAGAAAACCTTGGAGTGAATAAGTGATGAAAAGGGAAGCAAAAGAAAGATTTGAGCAGGGACCAGTCCTGAGTAGGACGGACACGAGAAGTAAAGATAATGAAGCTCAGTTTCATTGGGAAGGTATCAGAGAGCGATGGAGAGGCAGGAGGAGAAGAGTCGGAAAGACTGAGAAGGCTAGAGGGGCAGGAGATTGCCTAGTAGCCAAAGGGCTTTTTCTTGGCAGGAAGAATGAAGAGGAATCAGATAACAACTAGGAGCAGGACTGGGATGCGGCTCCTGAGACCTGCCAAAAGACCATCTAGAAGGTGGCAGGCTGCTGTGTAAAAAATAGGAGCTCCAGGCTTCCTAGGTAACAGATTTTGGCAGGTGCTTCCTAACATGTATGTAAAAGAGAGCCCTTCTCCTGCAGATGAAGGCCGTTCTTCGCTGCCTGTCCTTGGGGAGAATGGAGAGCAGGGGCTGAGGCAGACAGCTCTTCCTGGGGCATTGGGGGGGTAGTTTTCCCCCAGCTTTCTCCCTTTCAGGCTAAATTTATCAGAACTCCTCCCACTTTACCTCAGTATCTATCTTTTGATGTTTTCCCTGTTTTAATTCCTTCTCCAGATTGTCTACAGTCAGTCACTACATAAGACCCAAGAGCAGATGTCATTTTATAGGAAATGCTGTAGTATCGGGAAGGTATTTGAGAGTTCTGGCACGGAATACTCTTATTTACATATTAGAGCCACAGGGTTACTGCCTGAGAGTCAGGAGGAGCCCTGAAGGACACAAAGGGCCAGCCTCTTCCTGTTGGAGATGAGCTAGCCTCAGCCCAGGGAAATGACGTGTCTGCCCAACATCCCGTGGGAGACAGACGGCGGCACTGGGATTGGAGCTGAGGGCTCCAGCATGAACACTAGATCTTTTTCTACCATGTCCATGCTTTCTAGATTTACTCCCTTTGTGTGCTTTTTTTTTTCTTCCAGAGAGAATGCAGTGTGCCTTATACTTCATGAGTTCTTTCAGTGTAAACCCAGGGAGGGTGAAACTGTTTTCTTCGACCCCTTTATGAGGTCTACTGTCTTAGTCAATAAAATCATCACAGTATTAATGGTGATGGTAGCAGGCATGTGTGCATTCACAGTGAATGAATGGAAAAGCATGTATTTATAATGGATTACTTGCCATATAGGGGAGTAGGTGGGGGAAGGGGGGAATTGGAACACAGGGTTTTGCAAGGGTTAGTGTTGATAAATTTTCAACATGCATACCTTTTGAAAATAATTTGAAAATTAAAAAGCTTTAATTAAAAAAAAAAGAAAAGCATGTATTAAGCACTTACTGTGTGCCAAACCCTGGGTATGTGAATAGGAAAATGGAGACAGACTCTCCCTTCAAGGAGTTCACACTCAAATTGACAGAGATAGCGTATATAAGAACATTAAGCTTCAGTGGGAAGGGCCCACACAGAAATCCTCGTGGGGAAGATCAGGGTCTTGGGGGACATCCGAGGTTGGATGCAAGTGCTAGGGGCTTGCAGGACATAGAAACAGGGCAGATGCCTTCAGTGCAAGGAATAGAGTTTGGGTAGTTATTAATAGTTCCTAGTTGATAGAGATACTTACTTTTAGGTCTTCCTAATTATCCCTTTCACTTGTCTGAAATGCTAGAGTAATTTGGGGTTAATCACTTTTCAACTGTAACTATTCTGGGTTCTGGACTGCCTTCATTCAGAATAAATTACCTTTGGGACTTGATGCAGTCCCTCAAAACCTCCTGATCATTGTGCCTAGAACCTATTCCTGACTTGCAAAGGCCAGTAGGCAGAAGAGAAGGCGTCCGTGCCTTGTAGAGCAGTGGGAAGCAGGTTCCTGCCACTCTGTGGTACCTTTGAAGGCCAGGAGTGGCTTGTCTGCCCACAGAGGTGTACCTGGCAGTGCTCGCCCCTCTGCTGGCCGGATAGACCCCGTGGTTAGCATCAGAGCTGCCTTCCTTGGCCTTAGCACAGATCATGGGGGAAATGGTAGCATTGTCCCCCATCACAGGACAGTCCAGAGGAGCCAAAGGAGGAGGTCAGAAGGGACACCAGTGCCACAGAAGGCCTCAACTCCTCGTTCCCAGGCAGTCTGCGTGAGTGGCAGAGAGAGCCCAGAGGACCAGAACTGCCCCAATCCCTGGCATTTCCATTCAGAGCAGTCTCCTTTCTTCAGCATTGGTCCAGAATCCCTGCTCCAAGCGATCCTTTCCGATCTGACTAACTACGTCTACCTTGCATAATCCCAGCTTAAATATCTGCGGTCCCGGAAGGCCTTGTCTCCGCCAGAAGGGATGATCCAGTATAAAATGGGCTTACTGAGATTTCTCCTCCCGCATAAAGTATGATCACAAAACACTCCTGCTATCTCCTTTCAGATGCCATGACTGGGGTTCTTCCATCTCCAGTGGATTTTTAAAACTCCCAGATTACTTTACTATGGGCACTGAAATCAAATTTCAACCATGAGAGTGAAATTCAGTCCCATTAGTTCTTATTCTCCTGCTGATCAGATTTGGATTTGATTGGTTTCTTTGTCTTTTAAAAAAATAATAATAATAATAACGAATGGTTTGCTGAATGTAAGACAAATCCTACTTCTGAACTCCTGAGCTCACTGAATATTATATATAGAAAGTGACTTGTGTATTATGTTGGTGGATACAGCTCTTTTAGATGAAAGGTGGAGGGATAACTGTAAGATACAAAAAGATCCAGGATTGTCTCGCCTTCTGGTTTATCAAACTAAGGTTTTTGACCCCCAGAGTTACTGGCTGATACGCTTATTGCCTATGTACCTCTAAAATCTTTCACCTGAATGTCCTTATTCTCTTAGTTGCTTGCTTAAGAAGGCTTTGTTTTTTGGTGGGGCATTGCATTGCAGGTTTTACATATTTACTCCTCACGCTCGGCCTCTTTACCCTTGTTCTTAAATGATACACTGAGTAATATTCATTTTACTTGATGCCTGGTTTTGATGTGACTTTATTTGAAGCTCAAATACCAAACTCATCAAAAAGTGCTTTTCTTGGCAAGCTAAAGAGCTGACACTTTTTTTCTTTCTCCTGGAAAGCATTAAAAAGCAGCTCCTTCATTCCATGTTCAGAAAAGATAAAACAAAACCAATAACTGAGAAATTAGCATCTGCAAAACTTGGGGAAATGAAATCTCTACATTACAAAGCCTCCAACAAGCATCAGCTGATAGTATTTTTTTTTAACTAAGTAGAGTCTGCTTTTACAATTGGATGGGTTTTCCCTCCATTTTATTTCTCATTTTTTGATGAGAACTTCCCTCTAAACGCATTAGCTTTTTCATGGTTTCTGTGCTCTTGCCACTTACGATGATGATGCATTAATTTTGTCACGAGATGCTTTGCACTAGGTTGCATTCCTCTGAGATGTTATTTTAGAAATTGGTGACATGCGTCTGTGAAAGCGTGGAGTTCTGTGCTCTGAGCAACACCATTAAGTGTGTTATCCCCCAGCTGTCCCCTACCTGCAGTTGAGATCTTACTCATGGCATCCAAGGCTTTTCTAGGGTGATCGCTTGCAATGTCCCAGTTTTCTTTATTTTTCTTTTTATTTGAGGATCTTAAGACTTCTTAGTGTCCATTCTGGCATTTTTATCAGAGTTGCAGACTTGTCTTCTGGAAAATCACATGATATATAGTTGTAATTAGATGGAATCACTGAAGAAAAATCGAGTCAAATAGGTTAGAGAGATTTAAAAGGCGTTTGTATGGGCACAAAAGTTAAATATTGCATATCGCTAGGTCAGAATAGCTGTGCCTTCTAACTTGACAAAAGGTGACAGACAGCCTTCAAGTTTTAGGCTTGGTGAATTTTTCCCAGAATTAGAAGAATGTGTTATTTTTGCATCAGAAAATTTGAAAAAAATGACCAAGCACATGAAATGTTAAATAATAGTGATAGAATTTTAATAATAATGGTAGTAATGTGCTTTTGAGTATGGGCCTTCAGGCTACCTACCTAACAGGTCATTAGGACTTTCCCATGTAGATTCTGATGCTCTTATGCATGTGCATGAAGCATAGGACCTATTTTTAATCCCTCTAGCCAGCTACAATGGAAACTTTAATCAAAATACCAAATTTTCTTTTTGTGCAGTAGTTGCTATTACAAATTATTAAAAAAAATGTGCAGTGACATGCAGTCTGAATTACATTTGACAGATGAATGTGTTGTAATTTGCAATTTGCTATCTCCCTATGTTGAATTTTCTTTTATTATTAAGGAAAAGGCTAGATTTTGTTGTCATTCTCTGTATTTGTAAAATAGTGGTTTCAGTGGATAAATCCACTGTGTTTTTATTTGTGGTATTCTGTTAATTTTGCAGAAATTTCGAAGATCATTTTTAAAAGGATAGCCCATTCCTTAATGTTTCTAAAAAGGGGAAATTCTTCATAGCCAAGGGTTATTTGGAAATAGAGACTTCATTGCTCAGCATTTGAACTAAACAAATGAGAGCCCATGGTTCACACTCCAACAGACTGACAGAGAGCTTCATCCCATAGCCACAGAACCAACTCACCTAGTTTAGAAAGAGCCATTTATCTAAAACAAGCATTTATTAAATACTTACTGTGTGCTAAGCACTAGAAATACAAAAGAAAAAAAAAAAACCAAAAAAAAACCACACAGTCCCTGCTCTCATTCTCCTGGGGAGGTTACATGCAAATAACTGCACTAACAGCTTTGTACATAGAATTAGGAGGTAGCAAGGTGGCCTACTGGATGGAGTGCTGGGCCTGGAGTCAGGAAGATCTGAGTTCAGATATGACCTCAGACGCTTCCTAACTGTGTGACTCTGGGCACTTAAGTTTCCCCAACTGTAAAGTGGGGATAATAATAGAATTTACATCCAGGGTTGCTTCAAAGTTCAAATGAAATAGCATTTGTTTAAAACAACAACACTGCTTTACACAGTGCCTGCAACATAGTAGAGCTTAACAAGTGCTTGTCCCCCCATCTCACGTGTGTATGTGTTAGAGAGAGAGAAATCTCAGAGGAGTGGCAGGAGCATTGGAAGGAGACCGGGAAGGTTTCTTGTACAAGGTGGGATTTGAGCCGAGTCCGGAACAAGGAGGCCATGCGTTCCAGGCGAGGGGGATGGCAGAGAAAAGGCATTCTGGAGCATTGTCTGTGAAGGACCGTGAGTGGGCCAGCCTTGTCGGCTCATAGCAGGAGGAAGGACACGGCCCGTGGCGGGACCCGAATGCCAGGCGGCAGATTTTCTGTCCCGTCTTGAAGGTCACTGGAGCAGCCTGGGATTGTGGAACAGAGGCTGCCTTGGTCAGAGGAAGCTCACTCCGGCAGCTGAGGCCGGAGCACCGGAGGAGTGCCCGTGGCCGAGAAGGCAGGGGCAGGGATGGGGTGGGGAGAGCGAGCAGGGGCTGCCGGAGGCAAGCTCTGCTTTGGGCTTGCCAAGTGGGAGGCGCCCGCTGGGTCTCCTGAAGGGCTACGGGGATGTCTCATGGTCTTTCTTGGTGAAGACCCTGGAGTCATTGGGAGATACCATGGTTGATGGGGCTGACCCAGCTGAGGATCTCAAGAAAGGAACTGGGTTAGAAGAACCTGGTCAGGGGAGACGCCAAGGATCAAGATGAGGGCTGAGAGAAACCCTTCTGCTGGGAGGCGAGGGATGGAGTGGGCAGCCAGGGGGTTAGAATGCCTCTGGGGCCCAGGAATATAGCCCAAAAGCAGGCAGAGGGAGAGCTGTGGGAGGCCATCGGCCAAGCCAGGGCCCCCTGCGGCTGGGGGAGACCCGGACCTGGTGATCAGAACGGGCCCAGCCTGGAGGGAGCCAGGTGCCGGGTGGGCCAAGGTTCCATTTGGTTCTAGTCACAGAGCGCCGATGCTTGGGAAGGATGTCTCCACTCGAGTGTCCCTGAGACTTGTGTAAGACACGAGTGACGCGATTAGGAAAGTTGTCTGCGGAGACACGAGTAGCTGGAGTGGATGCGGGGTCCCCAACGTTCCCCCGGAGGGGGCCATTGTGTGTTAGGGCTCTCGTTTTCCTTTGTGATCCTAGTACTCCAGCTTACTTATTTACAAACACGATTCCGAGGAAGGGTCCTGAGGGCCTCAGCCTAACACGGCACGGACAGACGCGAAGTCGGAAACCCAGGTTCTGAAAGTCAGCGTCGCACAGTGAATCCGGCAGTGGGCAGGACGGCTGGTTGCAAGCTCGTGGAAGTCCGGCCCGCAGTGGGGCTGCCCGGAGTGAGCCGGCCTGTCAGAGCAGGCCCAAAGGTTGGGGCACCTGGCTTCGGGAGGGCCGTCACGGCAGGGAAGGGCCTGCTTCTGGTGCTCCAAGGTTCCCGTGTTGGGCAGCACTCTGGGTTCTCACTTGGGCTCTACTTTTATGCTGCTACGAATCTCCTGGTGTGTATATATAGGAGCCTGGGACTAACTTCTAAAATAGAACCTGTTTTCTCCCTCCTCCTCCTTGACTCCAGTATAAATTTTAAATGGCTATATAAATGTTCCTCACTGATTCCTCTAAGTATTAAGCCAAATAGGATGTGCTGCCGAGAAAACGTCGAAGCTGGGAGGAATGCATTTGAAGGCCTTCCTGGCCTCCGGGACTAATGGAAACGTGATCTGCCGGCCGTGATGGCTGCGTGTCATGGACACCTACTGAATACCTTTACACCAAGTGCTGTGGAGAATTCCATTGACCAAGCGTTCCTGAAACGCCCGCCCTGTTCACAGAAGTGTGTTTGATACTGGGGATTCAAAGAGAAAATGTAAAAGGTCCTGCCCTCGAGAGGCTCACATTCTGTTGGGGAGATACAACATGCACATGGAATACATTTTACACACACGGGTGTGTATACATCACAAGTAAATACAAAAGAATATTTTAAGCAGGAGAGAGTGCCAAGGATTAGGAGTCAAAGGTTAGGAAAGGCTCTCAGGGAGCAGGGGGTGCCTGAATTTTACTCTGAAGGAAACTAGAAACTTTGTCTAAAAGCATGGAGGGAGGAAGGAGATGGATGATGTGTACAGAAAACAGCTTACCACTTAGTTTGAATGGAAGTTCAGAAAGGGCAATAACTTGCAGTGAGACTGAAAAGATGGACAGAAGCCATACTGACATGTACTTTCCAGTAACAAGCTAAGGAGTTTCTACTTTAACTCAGAAGAAGTAGGGAGCCACTGAAGATGTTTGAGCAGAGGCAGGTCTGTCTAGGAACTGTGTAGAGAGTGGATTAGAAAGGAGGAGAGCCTGCAGTACTTTTATAAAAAGTAAAATACCTGGTCTTCACCCTTAGGGAGTGTGCAGCCTAGGTGAGACTAACACACACGGGACATCTTGCACAAAGAGGAGGTAACGGGTAGTTTGGCTGCTCAGTTAGATGGCATCAAGTTCACAAAAGGTTCATGAGGATAAGGTTAGTCTTTATAACACTTGAAGGTTTACAGAGCACATTCTGGGTCATCTCATTTGCTCTTCAGAATATGGTGGGAAGGTGGGTAAATCCCATTTCACAAATAAGGAAACAGACACCAAGAGCAGTGCAGTGACTTTGCCAGTTACCCAGCTGGCGAGGATTGTCTGACGTGAACATTGCTCTGGGGTCTGCCCCCCATGGGTAGGCTTATTCTTGGGTACCCTGGGGCCTTGGTGGAGCGGTCAGTCAGAGAAGTCTGCCTGGGGAGACTCAGGGGGGTCTTTGAGCTGGGCTCCCTCCTCCTCAGCAAGGAGGACATGGAGCACTCAGGGGGGTGAGAGCTAATCTCTGGCTATGGGGGAGAAGCAGCATCTCCAGGACTGATAAGAGATCACTGATGGAAGGAGGGCCCTGGAATGAGGAGGGGCTGGGGGGGCTTCCTGGAGGAGGGGAGATTTTAGTGGGGACTCGAGGAAGCCAGGGAGGTCAGCAGTTAGCGCAGAGGAGGAGCCGTGTTCCAGGCAGGGAAGGCGGCCAGAGAGAATTCCCAGAGTCGACAGATGGAGGTAATGTTAGCTGTTAGAGAAAATGTCTGCACGAATCTCCCTTCTCCCTCTCACTCCTGCTTCTGTCCTCTTGGTTCATGCAGATTAACAAGCCCAGATACTCGTGGGCTTCTCCATTCACATCCCTCCTAGATGGACATCTTCCCCCCAGGCTGTAGGGACCAGGATTGGGCCCCAGGGCCCAGATGTGGAGCAGAATTCTTTCCTTCTCATTCCGGTTCCTATGAATGTGCCCCCTGCGGCCCGTGGTTACGTCTGGAGCTTAGGGTCTTCTGAAGCCCCCCAGCTCTTTCTGAGACACACTGCTCTCCAGCTACCAGCTCCCCCATCTTATTTTGGGAAGTGGATTGATTGAAAACCCCAGTGCGAGACTTCATTTTTCACTTGTGTTATCACTAGACTAGGCCCAGCATTCAAGCCTCTCAAAATGCTCCCCATCAGGATTGTGGGCAATTTCCTGAACTCCTCTTCATCCTTCATCCGATTCTTCGGCACACGTGGGATCTGTGCTCCAGTGATAACGTTGCTTTGTTCCTGCCATTATTGGGCTCATCCAAGTCCTGCCCCTTCAGCTCCCTCACTCTGGTTCCCAAATTTCCCTGCAGGAGTCTTCTCTCCAGATGCCATCCCACTACCACCTTTACTGCCCTGTTCCCTTGGAATAAACTAGATCCTTCCACACTGACACAGACATTTAGGAAGCACCTGGCGTGTGACAGGCCCGGATCATGCCAGGGACACAGACTGGAAAGGGGCCTCCTTCTCTGGGGCGGCTCTGGATGGCGGGCCACTTGGTGACCATCCGCCACATCTGTACGTAACAGAAGCCCCTCCCTCTGGGCCGTGGCGAGCCTTCTGGTGCTGTGTTTGGGCTGGCGACGGGCCAGCCCTCCGAGGTCAGATCGTCTTCCTTCAGCGACCTCGACAGCGTTGGGACGCCGGCCCTCGGGGCCGGCCTGGGAGTCACGAAGGCCCGAGTTCAGGTTCGGCCTCTTCCACAGAGCTGCGTGGCTTTGGTGAATCACGCTCTTTCCTGGGGACCAGGCAGTTCTCCAAGCATGATGTGGAGAGAATCGTGGGTGTCTGTCAGCCAGGACGCCGTAGTGCGCCAGCGACTTCGCCACCCAGAAAAGAAGGATTTTATTGCTTGTCTCCCTTGAACACAAGCCGACTCCTGCCTGGTACTAGCATGGAGGACAGAGGGGCATCTCGGCCCTGGATGTGAAGGAGCCCATGTTGGAAAGCTCCCAGCTACGGCCTCAGTCCGATTATTGTTGAAACTCTTCCCTGCTTCGGAGATGTGGACACTGGCACAGAGCACCCCATGCAAGTCTAAGTCTGGAGAAGGCTCCTTGGAGGTTACACTTGGAAGGCGCCTTGTTCCCATTGCCAGTCACGAAGGTCCCTCTTCCTCTCTGCCTGCACTGGGACAGATCCCAATGAAGGGGAGGGAGGAGACTCCCTCAGACTCGGTGGCTTGGGCAGGGGAGTAATCCATGTTACCATGGCGGTTCCTTCTTGGTGAGAGTGACGTTCTGCTAGTGGGGAGAGTGGGGAACCCGACTTGGAAGTGATAAAGAGTGAATCCAAGGTAGGGGAGCGAAAGAAAAGGAGAGTCCCAGGATCTGGAGCAGGAGAATTCGCCCTGTCAGTGTCAAGGCCATGGCATTAAGGCGCTTTTAGCTCGGTGAGAAGCTGCATCACTGGCAAAAGTCCGCATTAGGGGTTAGTGCTTCTGTGCCAGGCCAGCGGCTGCTTCTGTCTCTGAGCCTGGAACTCTGGGCCTTCTGCCTCTGAGCAGCCATCCTGTTCTCAGGGGAACTCGGAGAGTCCTGGCTTTGTCCTGAGAGGAAGCAGTGAGATTGCTGCTATCTCATGTAGTCTTCTAGTCAGGAGGACCTCAGAACTATCAGGAAAATGTGCTGTGGCGTCTAGCATATTTATTTAAAAATATTTTCTTGATTTTCATGTGGATAAAAAGAGCATCAATGAAATGGTGACTCTGAGCAAGGAAACTTAGCTCTAGAAATGGAAGGATAGCGTGATTTAATAAAAGATTGTTAATATCTACTTCTGAGTGTCTCTCTAAAGACCTGTCACCGTAGCATTCGGAACCGTCAGTTATAGGCCTAAAAAGGATGTGATTTGTTATTTTCTGCCACAGCCACAATTGTTTCTCATCACCTTTGTATCCATATAAAAACTCTTTCTGCTTAATAGAATTTCTCCCAGCTTCCCTTCCCCTAAATATAGAAGAAAAGGAGGAAATAAACACTTAATAAGTGCCTGCTGTATTGTTTTGTATTAAATGCTTTATAAATATTACCTCATTTGATCCTGAGAACAGCTCTGAGGGGTAGGGGTGACTGTCATCCCCCCATATTACAGATGAGGAAACTAAGTCACACAAGTGAATTTGGGTTTCTGTGCGTTCTGTACTCCACCTTCTTACCGTTCCTCACACCCTATGTTGCATCTCCAGACTCTGTGCCTTTTCTCAGAACATTTCCTTCTCAAGAATGCACTCCTTTCTTTTTATACATTTGGCATTTAAAAAATATTTTGGAAAAAAATCCATTTCACAGTGTAAGTGGACATGTGGCCAACCAGCAGGATGTCCAAAAAAAAATTTAGTTCTTCCATTAAAGTTTGATTGGAGTCGGGGAAAGATGAGAGCCCCAGAAGTTTAGAGCTGCGAGAGGCACGCTGTCCACTCTTCTTGTGGGGCTTGCCATGGTTGGACCGCACCTGAAGAGTGTTGTCTGCTCTGGGAATGCCCAGAGGCCGGCAAAGAACCTCAAGATAATCCCATCTCAGGATTGGGTGGAAGAGGGGGGATGTCTAATCTGCCCGAGACCCGGGGGGACCCAAAGTCATTTCTGTGTTGGACGGGCTCTCGCCTGATCCTCAGGCCAGAACAAGGCACGTCAGGGGAATCATAGGGAGCCCAAGGTAAGGAAGCATTTCCTGAGGGGAGTTGTCAGAGGAGCCCGGGGCTGGCCATCTGCATTAGGGGCCTCTGACTTCTTCCCATTCTGAAATCCTGGGACGGGTTTCAGTGGATACAGTTTTATGTTCAATGTTTTAGAGAGAAAATGTGGTGGTGGATCAGAGTATCTCGGACCACTGCACCTGGGGACTTCTTGGAGCACTTTCAGCTCCAGCACTCTCTGCAGTGATCTGGCTTTTCCTCAAGTCCTGAGACCCCAAGCCCAGTCTTTCCCAGTGCGCCGATGCGGTGCTATTGCCCCAGCACCCGGCTTACTGCTTTTGGTAAGTTATCACACCGAGTGTCACAGCTCAGGCCCGACTCTAAGCGGATTCCCGTTGAAGTCTCCTGGTCCCACTAGATGGCGTTAATTCATTGGGCGATCACTTCCCCAGCAGCTTTCCACGGAGCTGTGTTCATCTTGCAGTCTTAGCTGTGAACTTGCAAAGGGTGTGTTGCCGTACACTTGTAGACACTTGCCAGCATTTCCGTAGCCAACTTGTGGGGCAGACTCAAGCAAGGTTAGGAGGGCCTCCCGCCAGCCCCATCGGTATAGTTGGAAATGTAGCAGCGGGAGGGGACGTCATGGGACGGGCCCACTTGGGGCCATCCGAAATATTAAAGGCTTGCTGTTTTCCACTAGTGGGCTTCATCTTAGTACTTGTTTAGACTTCAGGAAATTTAAAAAAAAAAAACCAGACAAACAAAACCTTGAAAATGAAAAGCTGGTATTTTCTCTCAAAGCATGTAACTTTTATTTACCTTTTTAAATGTATTTGATATGTCATTTAGAACTCCTGGATTATCGGTGATCCAACTGTACGTTACTCTTTTTTGTTAGTAAGATAAAAGCAAATTAATAAGGAATATCCCAATTCTTCCCTAACTCCCTCTTCTGGATTTATTTATAATTCACAGAGGTGATGTTATAATATACTTCAGTCCGTTTTCAGAGTGAATAAAAATGTCCTTTTCCACAATCCTCTGCAGGTTATAAATGATTAAGTGTTTATATTTATATGCATTCATTACACAGTTCTTGGGAGTCTTGAAGTTGAGATTTGTTTGAGAGATGATAATGAGTTCAAATAATGCAAAAAAAAAAACCCAGTCTTCTTAACATTTCATTCAGAGTTACTTTTGGTATGATCAGAGACCTATATTGCTAGAATAAAAGTGTTTCAAAATGGAAAGGATGATAGAAACATATCAGCTTATTTGTGCTATGGATATTATTCTTTTTTCATCATTCATGAGAAATAAGTGGTTAATGCTGATGTTTCCCTTTAATCTACTAATTTAAGGAAATTCAGATATCCTAGTAAAAAGGACTGTTAATATCTCCATTTATTGGTAAGTGATATAAGCTAAGCATAGTAAAGAATTTAGAGAAAACAGTATCTAAGAATTATAGCACAACTCATGGAGCTCAGTAGCATAAATGACCTTTTAATTTGATTTTTAGCTCATAGGAAAAAGATACTTATTTGCCATGGTCTTCAAAAACTGGAAAAAAAAAAACTTGACTAATGTATAAAGTGTAACTATAAGGCAATGAAATTTCAGGTCATCATAATAGTAGCAATTCACATTTATGTCCATGAACGTAATGTAATCTTCCCAACAATTTATCAAGTATTTCCATCAACAAAAAAGGTTCTCATAATCAGAATTGTCAAGAAATGAGCTGAATTAGCATTGTGCTTCCTGTCCCGGAAGCTTTTCCTGGAGCAGCGAGAGCATTGGTCAAGGATGGATGCTGGAAAAGAGCTTTGTGCTGCTTGGGAAGGGGAGGAGAAGGGAAGCTGGGTGTGCTCTCAAGCCTTTTTCAGCTTTGCCAGTTTGTGATAGAAGGAGCTGATTTCTTGGGTGGCTCCTGGAAACGTATCACATTTTTGGAGATGCAGATCTGTGGGTGGGTGTCACACAGGAAGATCTCTGGTTCATTTGCCTCTTATGCAGAATAGTCTGTGATGAGAGGGAAGTAACACTGCAGGAGGAAGAAACATTCTGTAAAGCATCACTTCTTCAGGTGAACTGTTAGCTTCTGGGTCTTCATGAGATAGGAATGGTAAAGAAAAATGGGAACCAAGTCTGTGTGGGAACACTGTGCACACACATGCTTGTAGTTACTGGTTTTGAAAAGACATTAACCCTATTTTGTAAACATTGGTGGCAACTTCATGGTTTAGGAGGCTTATTGAAAAGCATTAGGCCCCAAAGGCATGATTTCAACTGGTTCTACTACCTAATCCACAGTAAGATTTAACTGCTGTAACAAGGCAATCACTTTTCTTGTATTAAGAAAATCCAGGGTAGGGGAAATAGGAATTCTCCTTAGAGAGGGGTTCCGAGGAACACAGGTCCTAACAGTTGTCTTGTTGGAGAAAAGAATATGTTTGATAGTGATTGCAAGTAAAATGCTTCAACACATTCAGCTGTATTTTAGAAAGATTTCAATATCAATTGTAAAATGGCCCCTCCCTTCTAGTCTTGCCTTTATTCCTCCTTCCCCACAACTTCTTTAAAACTTGGAAAAAGGTATTTTCCCCATCAGCTAAATTCCTTTCTTCAGTGTTCTTCAAGATTTTTTGTTTAATTTGATCTGTGCTGTGGCCAGGGCTCTTGGATGCATCATCCCTGATATCAGCCCATTTCTTAGAAGGTTTAAACTGTTGCTAAGATCCCTAATTTGTACATTAGCTTTGGATTGATTCTTATGAACACTTTTATCTACCTCATTAGCTTCTTATTGAGAGCATTTAGATGGTAACAAATAATAATCAACTTCAGATCTCAGTTATTAAGGACATTCTATAGGTAAGCAATCTGAATTATTGACATGTCTCTTTAATTTTTTGTTCCTTCCTACTTCATAATTCAAGAATAAACTGGGCTATTTTGAAGCAGAGAATCTGAAAGTACAGCTCTTCTAAAAATATCACTTACAGCTGAAACTTAATATATCGGAGCATTTTACTTCTGTCTATGGACATATTTTTATAAAGATGCACTTCCAAAATGAAAACAGCATTGAGGCTTGTGAAATCAGGAACCTTCCCAGGGCGGGCCCACGGTTGCCTAGTGAACAGCCTTGGGTCTCAGCCCTCAAAGGAGGATCCTGGAAGGACCAGGTCTGCCCCATTGAAGGAAGGACTTGCAAAAGTCAAAATTTAACAATGGACAGCACACTGTTGTCTTTTTTTTCTGCCTTTGTCTTGACAAACAAGCCTTATTATTGATCTGTTTCCCAGTGAACTTTCCTGTTCACCCTCAGAGTCTCTTCCTGTCAGCCCTTCGGGGAAGATAGGCAGAGAGAGAGGGACAGTGAGAGCGGAGAAGTAAAAAGAGCCCTGACTGTGTGACCTTAGAAAGCCCCTTCTCCTTTCTGGACCTCAGTTTCCCTATCTGCAGGAGGGGTTAGACTCCGGGATCTGCCTTTGGAGCCCCAGGCCCAGTCTTTCAAGATTCTCTTCCAGCTTTTTGGCTTTTTGCAGCTGTGCCTCCGTGGAGGCCTGCTTCACTTAGTGGCACCTTCCAGCAGAAGTGGTCTGCACAACGCCACCTCAGAAGTGTTCCGCCTTCTGTCTCGGGAACTTGGCTCCTTCTTACCTCCAGCTCCTAGAATACCTGGGGGCTGCCTTTTACGCAAGGCCTAGCCCCGCCTCTCCCTACCATGCCTTGGTACCCCTGGAGAAATTATTTTTTTTAAATATATTTTGTATGCATATATATGCACTTGTGAGTATGTGTATATACACACACTATTTATTTCGTATTTATTTCTCTATATTTGTGTGGATTGCCCCCAGGAGAATGTAAGCTCTTTGAGGGAAGGGACTTTCATTTCTCTCTTTGTATCCCCAGCACCCAGCCCAGTGCCTGGCACATAGTGAGTATTTAATATATACTTCCTGAATAAATGATCTAGACAAAGAAAAATAGATATTCTTTGCCTTTGGCAAATGGGAAAACTGAGATGAAAAGTGATTCTCGATTCATTTGGCCAAAAGTCACAAATCTAGTTGATAGGAAAACTAGCCTAAGTTTTTAACACCATGACACGCCACTGCCAAAAATTTTTGGCTGTTTTTTTTAAAGGATCTTTTAATCTTCCTTCCTTCCTTCCTCCCTCTTTTCTTCTTTCCCTCCCTCCCTCCTTCCCTTTTTTCCCTTACTCCCTCTCTTTCTCCCTCTTTCCTTCCCTTCCTCCTTCTGGTTCTCCCTATCTCATCTAGGCCAGAAGTACAGCAGCCATTCACTGACCAATTCTACCATTAGTCAATATGGGAGCTTCATCCTGCTTCATTTTCAGCCCCCTTAAGCCCTCTTCCCTCCCCCTTCCTCTAATTCTGGGGGCTCACAATATTGGTACTGCACCTAGTACAGACACCTGATTAACCCAGTCCTCTGATGCTTAGAACTCTTGAGCTCAGGGGATCCACAAGACCTCATCTTCCCAGCAGTAGGGACTATCATCATGAAGCATCACATCAATCCCACTCATATTTCTAAAAACTATCACCCATTAATTTGTTTTAATTTTCCTCTAAAATTTCTTCTAGTAATTTCAAATCTCACTTTTAAGTCAGAATGAAATGTCTGTAGTGACATCATAAAAATGTCCAAAGTCCTCCAAATAAAATTTCAGTGAATAACCTACTCTTAAAAGAAGGTGAAGACTATATTACAAAATTAAGCAACAGGATGTAACAAGTCCAAATGGGGATGGAAATTCCTCTACTACAGAGCTTTAGTCTGTTCCCTACAGCGGAAAGAATAGAATTAGAATTCATCTAGACAAAGCCATGGAGATACAGTTGTACTCATTAAGTTATCATTAGTTATATATTTTTAAAAAATAGACTTGTAGACTTGGGGGGGGGCAAAGTTAATAGCAGATCCCTGACCATTTCTTGAGCACACACAATATTATTAAGTGCCTTCTACATATAGAATGCTGTTAGGAATACTGAAGGAGGTGCAGAGCTTTGAAGTGGTCCTCCCCAGTGGAGGTTACAGCTTCGTGGAGGAATGAGTCAGATGCAGATGACATCATCTGATAGTTACTTTGGAATGTTTTCAAACAGATGTATGCATTTGGGGGATACGATTTATGTCACAGAACTCATATATTTAGCCCGATGCCCAGCATCACTATGAATAAAAAGCAGATTTTTTAAACTCCTGCATGCCACTCCACTAAAGGGAGCCACTTACAGATAACACTCAAGATAACACGGATTTTAATTTTTTTTTAAATTTTCATAGATATAGTTTATTTTTTTAAATAAAATTGCATTGCTGTCTTTTGCTTTAATACTCCACACATTCTACAACGTATCCATCTTCTCCCTTACCAGAAAACCATAGAAAAGAGGAACAAATTTTGCAGAGTCTGGTGGTGTAATGTTATGCTCTGTTTTGTAATGATGTTTTTTGTTCATATCGCAATCAGTCCCTCTTTCCCCTCTTTATTCAATCATCTTTTGTAGCAAATTTAAATTTAAAGAGGGGAAAAAAGACACTTCAGCAAAACTAATTGGTATGCTACCCATCTGTGATATTGCATGCAACATTCTATACCCATAGGCTTCCACCTCTACAGTAAAGGGGGGGAAATGAATCTTCTCAACTCTTGTCTGAGGCCATAGCATTTCAGGATTTTCTTGTTCTTTACATTTATACTACTGTCATTGTGTGTGTGTTTAAAGTGTGTTTATATGTTTTTTCCCTGGTTCCACTAACTTTACTCTTTGTCAGTCAATATAATCTTCCCTTCTTTCTGTAGCCTTAGAATATATTCATCGTTTCTTATTAGAATACTTATAGGCATAAATAAATGACTATTCTGTAGGAAACAGTGATTTCTCAGAGTGATAAGTACAAATTATTTCCCTCCTAAAGATATTATTCATTTCATAATTATTGTGATAATAACAGACCATTGCAGAAACAAATGCTAAGGAAGTCCCAAGGGAAAAAGTCACTTAAAAGAGCTACACTCACATAAAAAATCAGTAGAGTGACATATGTACTAGAATGTAATTATCTGAACATTTTCATGCAATTCATGTTGTTTAGGAAGATTTTGTAGACATTGAATGTTGTGACAATTTTTCCATAGTAAAGATTTAATGAAAACACTTATTCAACATAAATTGAAGCTTTATTTCTGTTTTGAAAATAAATATGTGTAATTTTGCTTTAGGCAAAAGAGATACTTATTCTGTACCTCTTCCTCAGTACAGTCTTTAGAACCATTCCTCCTAGCTAGAGCTTAATTTTTGTTCTAAGTATTTTGTGGGTTGCCTCTTTCATGTAGTTTTCATGAAGTAGTGCAAACTCTGCCTTAATTTGATTTGGCATCCCTGCAATTGAACATTTGTAAGTATCTTGTATTATGGCCCATCTGGGTTGTCATAGAAACGGAAGACCTCCATCCTCTTTCCTCTAGTTAAAAATGGAATGCAAACAGGGCTTCAAAGTGACGTTTTTCTAGTGCGAGTGACAGCCCTGAGAAGTGTGGTACTAAAAGGTTTCTTATTGGTTTTCTTCTCCCATGGCCTGTTGTACCAGTTAACTCTGATGTATGCAGCTTTTCTCTTGAAAATCTGGCAACACAGCACTGGAATTTTGAAAATGTAAGCATGATGGGAGGAAAATGAACTTGTACAATTAATCCCCTTCCTTTTTTTCTTAAAAACAAAAAAAAAATGCAGTGTTAGCTGACAGAGTTGCTTTTGTTTTGTCCTCAGCACTATTAGCTGTTCTCAGGAAGTATCTCACACATGGGAAAAGAACCACTAATGTAGGATATCGCTGTCCCTTTTCATTCTTATTTTATTTCTTTTGTAACTCAGATGAATCCACCCTTAACTCATTATAGCAAGCATCCTACTGGACAAGTCATCATTTATTACAAGAATTGAAATCTTTTGGTTCATCTGAATTACAATATGGCATAGTGGACATTATGCTGGATTTAGAGCCAGAGGATGAGTTCAAATCCCAGATTTGTTTCTAGTTGGCCACTTGTATGACCTTTGACAGGAACTTATTAACTTCTATAGGCCTCGGTTTCCTCAAATGTCAAATTAGATTTTTAGCCAAGATGATCTCTAATGCCATCTCCAGCTCTGTGGTCTGTGTTGTCAAAGCATGATAATTCTCCTATTTTGTAAGGTATCCACTCACCAAGCTTCTTGACACCAGAGTTGTAGAACAATTTATTTGTTTTTCCTCACATCATTTTGTGATGATTCTTTTAAGTGCAGTAACTGTTGATAAATTAGTTTCTATTATATTCTTTATCATTTCATTGAAGATCTGATTAGCTAGGATGTTTTGTTTTGTAATAGCTCCAAAAGAGCATATTTTGTAGTGAATGTTTTCTAATATGAAAATCTGCTTGTTTGAGAATGGGCTAGATTCTAGCCTTTGGGAAATTACATATTCTTCTTAATGACCCCAAGCTTCTCCCTGAAATAAAGATCTGTCTTCTTGATACCAGTATTCTTGGGGGTGTTATATAGCTGTGAGTCTCTGAAGGTCTAAACATCAGTATTGCCTAATGCACCATGGGAAGGGGACATGGCGGATTTCCAGGGAGAATAGAGAAAAATAGGTGACAAAGGAATGTGTGGAGGAAAAAGACGATGGGCTGCCCAGGAGACAAGATTAGGGAACAACCATACTCATCCCTGCTATCCCCTGATCTCAGGAAGACTCTAGCGTCTTGGTCACACTGTCTCTGCTGAATGAAGGGATAGAGACTGGCCCTACAAGATAAAAGGTAAATTGTGATCTGCATCATCAGAGGGAATGTGTGCATCAATGAGATCTCTGGCCTTCCACTAGGACAGATCATAGCTTATCAGTGCCTTCTCATCCACATCTTTCTAAAAATTCTCTGTAGAGAATTTCCACCACACATTGGAGACCTTCTTCTGGTTCTTTTTAAAACTCCATATGTACCATGACAGCTCTAGATATGTATGCTTGGGAATCCCTTTTTTCTGCTACATTTAAAGTGATTTTTTTTTCTGGCACAAATGTCCTCAGAGACGTGCTTTTTACCACACTTCCTGTCTCCTCAATGTTGTGATATGTCACCACCTGCTGATGGGCAATGGACCTGGAGTCAGGAAGGCTCTGGTTCAGATTCCCCCTCCACTGCTGATTAGCTCAGTCAGATAGTTAACCTCCCTGAACCTCATCTTGCTCCTCAGTGAAGTGATGCTAATAAGAAAGGACACCTACCTGTCTCATAGGTATGATGTCATACTTGCATGTTCCCAGAAGATCAATCACACATGAAAGGAATTCCTAGGATGCCGCTATCATCCAGCTTGTGCTGGAAGAGATTCCAAGGAGGGGAACTTCCTTCCACTTTGGGACAGCTCTTGCTGTTAGGAAGCTTTTCAAGACATCAAGCTGCAGTTGGCCTCTTTGCAGCTTCAACCCAGAACTCCTGGCTTTGCCTTTGGGGGGCAGAGAAAACAGATTTCTCCTCCACTTGACATCCCTTGAAATACCTGAAGACAGCTCTCCGTAGCCTCTGACTCTTCCCTTCTCCAGGGTGAGCCCATGCAATTCTTTCAGCTGATCTTCCTATGACATGATCTCACCATTCTGGTGGCTTCCTTCTCTGGATGTTCTTCACCTTTCCAGCATTCTTATCTTGGTGCCCACAACCAAGCACTCATGAGGACGATAAACAGAAAATGCTTTGGCCGGCCCTTTCTTCCAAGATCACAGTGTTCCATGACCAAAAACCGTAGTGTTGCTAGGAGAATATGGAGAAGATGGCTTTTAGAGCAAGAAGCAGCTTGGAGTCATTGACAGTGTTGCCGTTTCCCAGATGTGTTCAGCTCATTGCCCATCTGCAGCGTATGTCCATGCTGTATGTACTCATGGACCACCTGACCCCAGGGCAGCAAAAAGGAGGGATGTAAGTCTACAGTGACTCCAGCCCTGTCCCCTGAGTGATGGCGTAGGATTAGACAGCCTGTGACTCATTACAGCAGATAACTTGGAATTAATTACGACCCTGCTGATCCTTCTTTTAAAAAGGAAGAAATTCGACCACGAGAAGTAACTGACACCCACAGTTTTGTCTTCTCTTTGTGGTTTCTGACAGTCACCCACTTTTTATGCTTCCATTTGTACCTCCTTGTTAAAAGGTGGTTCGGCAGTGACCTGGGGATGTTATGAGCACTGTTTGAGCCCGGTCAGTGACGTCCAGAGTCCACCGCTGAGTCTTGGCAAGTGTTGGAGGTTTGACTGCTGGCCTGCCTAAAACAGAAAGGCTGAGGGAATGTCCTTTTCCATGCCTTGAGCATGAGACGCCTCAGTCAGCACACAGTGGGCGCATGAATAGTTGTGTTTCATGACACATTGTGAGAGAAGTGATTTTAACTTTTTTTTTCATTTCAGACATAGTGCTTCCTTCCTTAGGGCTGCTCCCCACATTTCAGCTTTACAGAGTTTTACTTATGTCATTGTTGAATGGTGTGATCCCTCCCTCCCAAAGATGAGATTCACTGGAGAAGACCCTGATGTTGGGAAAGGTTGAAGGCAAAAGGAAAGGGATAGGAAGGGGATGAGATGTGTCATAGAAGCAATGAATGTGATCGTGGACAGACTTCAAGAGATAGCAGAGAATAGAAGCACCTGGTGTGGTCCATAGGGTCAGGAAGTGACGGCTGAACAATAACAGCCACAGCAATATGGCAGGTATTGCACTAAGCACTGGGGATACAAAAAGAGGACCTTAAGGAGCTTATATTCTGTTAGGGAAACTCAATAAAGAAAAAAGATTTGGGGGCAGGGATTGTGCAGTCCCTCAGGTCAACAGCAGGATTAGAAGAGCTGTATTGTGGGAAGGAGGCTACAGAGATGGGAAGACTTTGGGGTCCAGAGGCTCCAGGAGAAGCATGAGTTTGAAGTTCAGAGCAGGCACTGAGCCCAGAGGAGAAGACCAGCCTTTTGTTTGTATTTGTAACCCTAGTGCCTTGTACTGATCCTGGTGCTTAGAAAGCACTTGATCCATGCTTGTTTCCATCCTTCCAATTAAAATATTCATAGAAGGAAAGGTAATTTTTAAAAACTTTATTGCTACCTTTTGGCTTTATATCCCTTTCATTTCTAAACATATCTCTACCCTTTTCCCTTCCCAGGAATCTATTCCTTGTAACGGAGAACAATGAACAAACTTTTCATTTAAGTGCCTGCTCTGTACTGGGCACTCTGTTAAGCCCCAGGGATACAAAGGCAGAAGGGTGACAATCCCTGCCTCCAGAAGTTACATTCAGAAGGAGGGACACCATGTACAGATATTGGAATGTCTTAAGTTACTGTGAAAGGTTACAGGATAAACAAAAAGAGGGACAGTGGGCCCCTGGGCACACCATGGAAAGTCTCCTTCACAAGGGAGCCCTAGAACTGAATCTGGGGCCTCCAGAAGCAAAAAGGAAACAGAAGAGGAGCTGGAGGATGTGAGAGACAAATGCAGAGGCAGGAAAGTAGAAGAGGTAAAGAGTTGTGTGTGAGAAATGGCCTTTTAGTCAGAGGAGTAAAGTAATAGGTAAGAAAATTGTAAAGGTGAAAAAGCCATATGGTAAGGTTATTCAAAAGCTTTAGAGAAATCACTTGGGTGACTCCCTGGAAAATAGATTAGAATGGGAAGAATCTTGAAACAGGAGGCCATTCAATAGTGTAGATAAGACATGATATAGACTTGGAATGGTAGCTGTGTGAGTAGGGAGAAGGAGACATAAAAAGAAAAAAAAACACAATTCAAAAAGCTAATCAATACACCATCTGGTTATGACAGTAGATGCAGTGCTCCACACCCATAGTCCCTCACCTCTGCAAGAAAGACAGGGAAGTCTTATTTTCTCATTTCTTCTTCTAGGCCCAGCTTGGTCATTATAATTACATTGTGTTATCAAATCTCCTTTCCACAGCCATAGCTATGTGTTATCTTCCTGGTTCTGCTTGTTTTACTCTGAATTAATTCTTAGAAATACATGCCTACTTCTCTGAATTTGTTTTATTCACCATTTCTTATGGCTCAGTAATATTCTATTAAATTAATATACTAAAATGTCATCAACCTCCAATCAATGGGTACCTATTTTGCTTCCAGTTTTTTCCTACCACAAAAAAAAAGCTATTGTGAATATTTTGCTGTATGTGGGGCCTTTCTGTGTTTGACCTTCTTGGAATATCTGCCTTGTACTGGGACCTCAAAGTCAAGGGATGTGGGATGTTGTAGTGATTTTCTTCCAAATTGCTTTCCAGAATGATTGAATCAGTCAACAGCTCTACCAACAGTGTATTATATCCTGACTCTCCACAGCCCTTTTGAAATGGACAGTTTTCAGACCTTTTGTCCTCATTGCCAATACATTAGGTGTAAGGTGAAACCCAGAGTTCTTTTTATCTGCTTTTAGAACTGTTTGTGTATTAATTCTCAATATGCCTTGGATATCAGACCTTTATGTGAGATATCTGATACAAAGATTTTTCCCCACTTGATAGCTTTTTCTCTCCTACTTACTGTGCTTAAAAGATCATTTCTAGGGGCAGCTTGTTGGCCCAGGGGCAGCTAGGGGGCACAGTGGATAGAGCACCAGCCCTGAAGTCAGGAGGACCTGAGTTCAAATCTGGTCTCAGAAACTTAACATTCCCTAGCTGTGTGACCCTGGGCAAGTCACTTAACCCCAATTGCCTCAGCAAAATTTAAAAAAAAATCATTTCTAACCGAGGCATCAGGAAAGGCTTCATGGAGAAGAAGGGGGTCATAAAATAACGAAATAACTTGAAAACCTTGTCATAGGAAGGAGCAGCTGGGTTGACTTGCATTGTTAACTGGAATGATATTTTGGGGGTAGAAAGCCTGACTACCCTTAGGGGACCTGATGAAGTTTTAGAAATTCTTAGGAAAATACTGGTCCTTAGTTTTGTCATCAGATGCATATGATCCTGCTGAATCTGCACGTTTTCAGACACACCATAGTATTCTGATTATTTGTCACACCTCCAAAGTGAAAGCAAAAAAAAAATCTCAGTTTTCCTTCAACCACTATTACTACAATTAACAATAATGCTGAAAATTAAAATAATAATTATGCACAGTATCAGCATGGCTCTTTTCTCCCCTTCCCCTGCTTAGTCCCTTGTAAATTCTCCTATAGACTAATTTTTCCCTCTTCCCTTTATTGGTGTTCACCCTTTGTTTTGGGAAAAGACCAGTGACATCATGGGATGATATTTTGATTCACCCATAAATTGGATTTAAGTGAGGCAGAGTTGCACAAAGTCATCAGCCTCAGTCTTCCTGAGTCATGAAGGGGCAGTGCAGGACACAAGTCAATATGATTGGTGATAGATGGCTCAGGTGGAGGTCTGCTCTCTGACCACCCTTGCAGCCATTGGCCCAAATTGTGCCCTTTCTGCCGGGGGGGGGTCCTTTGTGTGCTCAGGGTAGGTGCTGCCTAACTTACCAGCAGATCTGAGGCCTGCCAGTAGAAATGGTAATTTAGCCTGCCTGTCGAGACCATTCACCAGAGGGAGGGTGCTGTGCACGCTCCAGCTTCTTGGAGCCCTAGGTGACAGTGGAGGGAAGAGGGAGCCTTTGAAGGAGTTCAGCGAGCCCTCATGCCAGAGTACCCCGTACGCCCCTCTTCCCTTTATAAAAGTGCTGTGGTACACCAGAACAACAGGCATTTGGGAACATACTTGTTAAAAGTCAGCCAGATAGCTCGTGAATTCCACACAGACCACATCTTACTCTTAAAGAATCATTTTCTAGTCTGTAGAACTAGCATGCAATAAGTAGTGTACAGTTTTCATTGTCTCTGTTTTGACACCTGCCTGGTGGTTGGTCATAGTTTGTTTTATTTGCCAATTTAGAGTAGAAATGCCTCATTGCATTTTTTCCAAGTTTCTTTTTATAAATTTTCTCCTACATCCTATCCTTAGCCTTACAAATGGCAACCTTCTCATTCTTCCCTGCCAATGTCTGTCCAAACCCCTGTGTCCCACAAAAGCTGGTCCAGGATGGGTTCTGCCATGTCTGTTTGACACTTCTTGAAAATGAGGTCCTCCAGGAAAAGATAAAGATGAATGTTGGAGGGGATGTGGGAAAACTGGGACACTGATGCATTGTTGGTGGAACTGTGAACAGATGCAACCATTCTGGAGAACAATTTGGGACTATGCTCAAAAAGTTATCAAACTGTGCATACCCTTTGACCCAGCAGTGTTTCTACTGGGCCTATATCCCAAAGAGATTTTAAAGGAGGGAAAGGGACCCACATGTGCAAAAATGTTTGTGGCAGCCCTTTTTGTAGTGGCTAGAAACTGGAAACTGAATAGATGCCCTTCAATTGGAGAGTGGCTGAAAACTTATGGTATATAAATGTTATGGAATATTATTGTTCTGTAAGAAACGACCAGCAGGATGATTTCAGAGAGGTCTGGAGAGACTTGCATGAACTGATGCTGAGTGAAACGGGCAGAACCAGGAGATCATTATACACAGCAACAACAATACTATATGATGATCAATTATGATGGACATGGCTCTCTTCAACAATGAAATGTTTCAAACCACTTCCAATTGTTCACTGAAGAAAGCCATATACACCCAGAGAGAGGGATGTGAAATGTGGACCACAACATAACATTCTCATACTCTTGATTGATGATTGCTTGCATTGTGTTTCCTTTCTCTGATTTTTTTTTCTTGTAGATACAATTTTTCTTGCACAACAATGATGTGTGGAAATGTGTATACATATATTCGATTTGTCAAATATTTTAACATAATTAACATGTAGTGGATATCCTGCCATCTAGGGGAGGGGTGGGGAGTAGGGGGGGGAGAATTTGTAACAGAAAGCTATGTAAGAGTTAATGTTGAAGAATTACCCATACATATGTTTTGCAAATTAAAAAAAAAGAAAGAAAATGAGGTCCTCGTGCTGGAAGCACTTGAGCAGTTTGGGTGAAAGGGTTTCCACAGGTGAGTAGGTGCCCAGATACCCCTTACCTCAGAGATCTCTAGGGTAGCCCACTGCCTCTCTGCACGGCTTTCCTCAAAGTTGGGCGCTCAGTGCATATTGCATTCTTTCTGGTTTATTGATCAGATGCTTAGTAAAAGTAGTTTGCAGTTGTTTCCTGTGTGCTAATAGATTTGTGAGCTCCTTCAGGAGTTTGTTCTATGTGTCTCTAATTGCTGGGGTGGGGATCCTTATGAGGAATTACTTCCATCACTGGAAAATTACCTCCTTCTTTCTAAGTTATAGTCTTAGAGAATTGCCCTAACCAGTGAGAGACCAGCTGGCTTATCTGGGGTCACACAGCCAGAAGGATGTGTCATGGGCACAACTGGAACCCATCACTTCCTTGCTCTCTCCATCCCCTACTCTCTACTGCCTCCCAGTGAATAATAATAACAGTAATGTTAAGTGTATCTTTCTGTGGTACTTTAAAGTTTACAAATTACTTTTTTTCTTTTTGGTTTTCCCCCTCACCACCTTGGGAGGTAGGTCAGCTCATTTCACAGATGAGACAACGGAGGCTGGCCCATAGTCATGGGACTAGTTAGTGGTGGGAGCAGAATCCAAACGTAGATCACATAGCTCCAAACTTCCTTCTCTTTGCCCTTGATCCTGTCCCCTTCCCGTGGTAGGGTCTGCAATAAGTGGGGCTAACTGATTGATTTTCCCTCTACAGTACCTGCCACTTTTTTCATGGCCCCAGCCTCATTTCAGTCTTTTGACAAAAAAGCGTTTGGCAAAGTAAGACAAAGCATCAAAGCAGATTGATGGTTGTGAGCGATTCAAACTCTGTACCGGGAACTTTTTCCAACCCTGCTTTAAATTTGTGCTGATACCACAGATGGGAGCCCAGCTATGAATCGGATTGCCAATCCTTAAAACAAAGAAGGCCAGAAGGGTTTGTTTTTGCAGTGCCTGCTTTTATCCGCTGGGATTCAGCAGATTTTCAGCCTCCCCATGTAGGACATGTGTATCCCTGTGTGGTAGACCAGTGGTCGCTGACAGAAGCCAGACTGGGCTCCCGTCATGCAGCTTAAGCGCTACTTTCGGGGTTGGCCAGTGTGTGGTTGGGCCTCGAGTCGCTACCATTTGGGGGTTCAGGGCGGGTTGGGTGGGAAGGGAGAGTAAGTGCTGACTCCAGCTGGTCGAAGGCTTTGCTCGGGGGCCAGTGCCAGCGAAGGGGCGGCGGGGATGGGGGATTGTCCAGCAGGGAGTGGGTCTGCCCAACCCAGCAGTGAGTCAGCCACAGAACCTGAGCAGGTAGATTGGCTTTTGCCTGATTGTCACCATGTGTGCAAAGAGTGAGATTTTAACATCCTTTGGTTCATAATGGGCTCTTCGTGGGAAATGATTCTTTGGGGTGCTGCCCTCCCACCAAGCAGATGGAAGCACTCCCACCTTTCCAGAGGCTGGCCGGGCTTCCTTTACCTGGCAAGAAGGTGGCGTTCCTTAGCTTTGTTCTGTGGGCTGTAACGTGCCACTTGTAGCATGCACACACACACACACACACACGTGATCATTGAGGCTCTAAAATTACAGGTGTCCATTTTACATGTGTCTTGAGAAAGGGATCTGTGACCAAAACACTGAATACATTAAGTATGGTATTAAGTGGAGTTAAAATGCACTTTATAAATTCCAAATCTCTTAGTTCCAAGCTGCATGCCACAGAAAGGGGATTAACTCCTAAAATTCATCATCAGCCCTCAGAAGATGAACACCTCCAGGCACCCTAAGCATCTCTTGGCTCTTGGCTGTAGTTATCTTCCAAGAGCAGCCTCTTAAACTGCCCGGTGGAAAATCGTGTCACTGGAGGCATGCTGCCCTGTGCACGTTCTGACCGTCAGCGTGCCTAGCGCAGCAGTGCCTCGCCTTGTCAAAGGCTTGCTCCCCAGCTAGTACAGGAAAGCTTAGGATGGAGAGCTTTTTTCTTAGACGGCATTAAAGCTGAATGCAATAGGCCATATTAGACGTTTGTTAAGGCGGGTTGTAATTTTAGCACCTTTTGTTTCTTAAATGGCTTGGATTCTAGTCAAGATTAATTGTATTCAGTGTCTCCTTCTTAAATTGGTTTCCAGTTTATCTGTAGAAGCATGTGCCTGTAGCCTCTGCTCAGGGTAGAAAACCACTAATCTACCTTTGCACATATGGAGAAACAACATATTTAGCAATGAATTTTAAAATCTCAGAGACATGTTTATTAATGCAATAAATGTCTCTTTCAGAAAAGGCTATCATTTATGCAGCTGCTGTCAAGAAAGATCTAGTGCTGCCCGATAAACAATGTATTTTTTCCCCAAAAAAGTTAGCGAGCAGTGCATCAGGAGGAAGAGCTGTAGTGAGCCGGGGACCTTTTGTACTGCCCAGCTTGGACACGGAGATAATCTAATTACACGAAGGACCCTGCATGCTTCCATGCTCCAGGCCCATTTTTCATAGGATACATGGCATCAGGCTGATTGGCGCTTCGTTTTGGCGCTAGGAAGACTTTCCAGCCTTGCCGTGTGCCCCTGACTGGGTGTAGCTCCCCATCACTCATTTGCTCGGTTTCCAGCTCGGTGCTTTGGGTGTGGTGTTGTCCCCATACGTGTATCCCTGAGCCAAACATGTCTGCCAGGAAGGCGCAGAGCGGCACTGGGCTTGTGCTGAAGTCGGCAGCATTCGGGGGCTCCTTTTGTTCCGTGTGCCGGTCGTGCCGGCTCCGCTGAGCCTTATCAAACGCAGCCAGTTGGTGTTTCTGGTGTGAAAGCACAGGGGAGCTCTCATGTGGAAGGTTAATGGAGTGTAATTATAAAGAAAAATGAACTGCTCAAGCACTCTATCTCACTCTCCCTGCACTGAGAATGACAAGTGCTCTGATCTTTGCTAGACCTGGGAGCAGAGGCTGCACCATCTGAAATGACGACAGGAGAGCTGGCCCCCAGATGCAGGAGCCCCGGCCTGGGGGGAGCCTCCTGTTGGGCGGGGGGGGGAGGTTGGCTGAGGAAATGCTGAGAACTCTCCTCGGTAGCCACGGTGCCTTCATGTTGCTTCTTCTTGTCCACTCACTCGGCTCCATTTTCTTTTCCTTTTGATTAGTGGCTTTGCCAACAGACGGCACGCAAGCAAGTCTGCCCTGTTGTGTCCATCAGACAACTAACATCCTTGCCCTACCTTCCCCGCCACCGTTAATGGAACTGGTTCTGCTAACAGAAATGGAAGCAATTGGCTTTTTCTGTTCTCAGGGCCCAGGCTTAGCAAGCCGTAGGAAGTGTGAGTGCCGTCTGACAGCTGGGCCTTCCTCCCAGGAGCCGCATGTGGTTCTGAGATTATATACGCCTCTGTGGGCTTGGGACACAGTTAGATCCTTATGTCCTTTCTTGGAAAATGCCACAAGAAATCTCCAATAGGGGAAAAGCATCTGTGGAGGCCAGAGACAGAAAAGGAAAGAAGAAAACAGGAGACATGGCAGGGTGTGAGAAGTAGATAAATTTGCATGGCAGGAGGCTGCTGCATTGCTCACAAGCACTGCTAAGTCCTCCTGCATCCAAAGCATCCGAAGGGGAAGCTGAGCTAGGTTGATTTAGTGTTTTTGCCAGCTCAGCATAGAGTTGAAATAAGGTGTTGCAGACTGATGCAACAGCAACCAAACCCCTGACATCTTGTTCTTACAAAGTCTAAAACATGTAACTGCTCTTGGCAAGGCTGCACTACCTCCTGAGATAAGTAAATTCAGCATCACATACATTAGGCCTGTGGAGACTAAGCGGGAATGATGGCCATGTCACTTACCCAGCAGCCCTTATTGACTGAGCCATCCTCCTTGGGGTGACCGGGAGGGGGAGGGCAGCCAGGCTTAGCAAGAGGGACGCTGATATTTTGTGAAAAAGAGAATGGGAGATAGAATTTGTTTTGCAATAATTAGTTAAATCCATTAGTAAATAGAATTCTGATTATTTACAGCTTTATGTTGAATGGCTGTGAAGTTCTTGAAGACCCAAATGGTGCCAGATTCTCTTTTATTGATTCAGTGATAGTAATGGTGTTAGAATTACGGTGTGTGCTGTGACGGTAGAGTTCCAGTAGGATCTAAAATCAACCCTTCCTATTCCAGAGAGCTGCAAGAGAACATGATTCAGACCAGAGCATCTCCAGTGTGTGAAAGAAAAGGGGGCTTAGAAGACAGATAGCAAATCAGGACTCCCGCCCACGGGGGTGAGGGAGAACCCGGCAGCTGAGAATTTGGGAGGGTCAGGGGGCATTCCCACTGGGCTGTTGAGCAGCTTTGGGCAAGTCACTTCTCTGCTTCCTTGCATGGCTTGGGCCTCCCGATGCACATTCTCTGTGGAAAGTGACGCAGTGGGCACAGTGAGGAGGCCCCTCTGCCTCCTTGCCCTTAGCATCCTCAACCATAGCATGCGGATGAGCCAGGATCACTACCCTTGGCTTACCCCGTATCCACAGTAATGGATGGAGAACTGTTTGAGAAGGGAGAGAGATAATTGCTAGGTGTTATTATTACTTTGACATTTTGAAATCATTGATTCAATAAGGAAAATTGTTGGAGGAAAACGAGTTCTTCCCAGTTTATTTAGGCTTAAAGCAGAAGGCGAGGTTCTTAGAAGCCTGGCTTTGAGTCTTTCTCCATATAAGCACCCTTTTTTCTGGCATAAATTGAATAATTTAATATTTTGTTTCCTCAAACTAAGCAGAATTAGGCTGGGTCAGTGTTGGGGGAAGGGCCTGTGAGTAGGACAGATGCTCTGAGCAGCTCATTGAGAAGCTGTCTTTCTCCGGGTCCTTGTGGTCTGTCCTCAGGGCCAAAGCTGCCGGGCAGGAGAGAGGGGCAAGCCCCTACACTGACTACCCAGCCCTGGTTCTCACGAGAATACCTCTGCAGTTCTTTACGGATTACAGAGGACGCTCAGGTGTGCGATCTCATTTAGTCACGTGGGAATCCCAGGCAAATGCCAAATGTTCTGAATCTGTTGGACTTCCTCTCAGTCCCTGGGCAGCAGCAGCAAGATTCTTCTGCACTTTCTGCCCTCTGCCGCGAAACAGTTTGAAATGGCTACTACCTTCTTCTCCAGGAGAGGCGTGGGCCCCGCTGTCAGATGCCGGGGAGGTCCAGAGCTGAGGATCGTTAGGAGCCCAGCCAGTGCTGATGTCCAGAGCCAGGCTGCAGACAGCTTAATTCTCTGTTACAGTGCTTTGAAATCCTCTGATGGAGTCGGCACAGTCGTGTGATGTTCTAAGACCTGTTTTTGGTCCACTTAGTTAGTGGATATTCATCTCCTAGTGCTCCATAGGTCAGTCAGCATTGAGCCTTCTTCCTCACCTCTCCGGACGCGATTGTGGGGTGCACACAGGAGAAGTTGAGGAGCCCTGGCCCTGAATCATGTTAGATTTCTCCATGTTACCAGCTCCAAGTCGGGACTGTGTTTTCCCACATTGGGCATTTAATAAACTTGTGCAGAATGAAGGAAGGCACTCATTTCTAGAATCTTTTCCTTGCTGTTTACAGTACAGAAGCAGGGGAGTTAGAGCCAAAAAGGGCCTTCCAGGCTTCCCTGGATTGGGAGCTAACGGCCCAGAAAGGTGGCTGGGTGTCCCAGCTGCCAAGATGGCACAGCCTTCACAAGTGGCAGAGCCACCTTTCCATGCAGACATTTTGACTTCAGCTCTCTAGCACTTAAAACTACATCATCAGTTCATATCTTTCTCTTAAATTCATTTCCTCCAACTCGTTCATTATTATAAACCTTGATTAAACAAAATGTTATTTGAAATTTCACTGTGGATAAACCTGAAAACCCTCTTGTTTCAGTACCTTGTTGAAAATCATACTAAAATGTGTGGTTCCGATTGCCTGCCTTAGTGAACTTAATTTTACCATTCTTTGGTAATTGAAGGTTCCTGCTCAGCCTCAGGGTCATTATTATTAATGTCAGGTCTCATTGTACAGTGCTGTCGAAGTAGAAGGTATGGGAGAGTGAGATTAATCTGTCCTGACCCCAGGGTGTTCCTTGGGAATATAGAGTTGATGTTGTCATTGTCATTGTTGTTTTAATGGATCCCTGCTAGAAGGGCGCTTTGTTGTCATTTAATTGACTCTGAGGGTTTTGAGCTGTCTGGGACCTTAGCGAGCACCTGAGCAACCTCCTCTCTTTAAAGATGAGGAGACTGAGACCTCCGCAGGCTAATTGATGTGCCCCGAGTCATAACTCTATTAGCTGGCAGCCTGGTTCTTCCCCTGCCTCCTAGGAGTGCACAGTGCCAAGGGAGACCGAGGGCTGCATTTTCGGAGAGTTGCTTCTCATCCGGCCTTGCCCTTCCTCAATTCTTAAAATTGGCAAAGGGTGGATTTACCTCCATGGCCCAAAATGAGGCAAAAGAACCAAGGTTCTGGACCAGAGGTGAAAGCCCTTTCCTCCTCTATCCTGCCCTTGTGTGGAAAGGACAGAGCATATGGTAGCCAGTGCTGGCTGAGCCTGTCTGTGCCCTGGGCCTTCCCCAGGAGCCCCCAGCCAGCGGGTATTGTGAGCTGGCCCTGAACCCAGGTCTCCTGGCCAGCTCTCTGCACACTTCATATTGCTTCGGTTCTGGGGAGAGCCTCCAGAGCTTCCCACTTGTTTCTGACCCCAAAAAAGGCAGAGACAAGAAGGAAGCCCCATGTGCATGGACAAAACATGGCCTCTCAGCCACGGGGAAATGGCGTGGCCATCTTGCATAGACAGGCATGTGGTAAGACCTTGTCCTGCAAGAAACCGTGAAGAGGAAATTCAGAGGAACAGCTGAGTCCGGTACAGCCTGAGGGAGGATGAGACACGCGGTGTCCGGGGCATCGGGTCACCGCCACCCCAGAAACCACAGGGCGGCCCTCGGGGTCTCAGCCTCCTGGAGCTGGAGCAGGGCAAAGACTGGGACAGAGAGACAGGAAAGGTCGGTCCGACCAGAGGTGGGAGCCTGAGGCCCAAAGCCTGAAGCCTGAGGCCCAAAGCCTGAAGCCCGAGGCCCAGCTCTGGCTCTGCCGCTTCTGGAAAAGCTCCGGCCACTCGCATCCTTGGGCTTCCTCTTCAGGCGTCCTTGGCCGTCCTCGCTGTGTCCTCGGGACTCCTTGGCTGCCCCTTGAAGAGGAGGGATGGCCAGGCTCAGACCAAGTCCAGACGTCCAATACCCCCCGCAAGGACAAGGCGGCATTCGTGCTGTGTCAGGATCTTGGGAGGGCAGATGAAACGCTGGCCTTGACACACTTTGGGACCTTAAACCCAATTGAAATTCGAGTTCTGATTTGCCCCGAGGCTCTGGGGTGCCCCCTTAGTTCAGGGTACACCCCAGGAAAGGGAGGCGAGGGGCCGGAGAAGACAGAGCCTGGAAGGCCTTTGTCCCAGACACAATGCGGGGTGCCCAGAACCTCAGGACCAAGAAGGGAACAGTGCTTATTTAGAAGAACATTTTTACTCTGTTCATGCCTTCCCTGCAGATTCCGCCATAGCTTATTTTGTGAAGTCTTTAATTGAATTTATATGGAATTTTGAGAGATTAAGTCTGGAAATATTCTTAGTTTGTGAAACCGCCTTTCCCTCCCACACTTAAGGTTTTATGATATATTTGAAAATTTACCAGAATACATCTTTGATCCTTAAGAGAACGAATGGTTGTCTTTTTACTGTACCCTGCCCCAAATTTTCTGCAACCTTTAATAAAACAGCTCCCAATAAAAGATGTAAAGCAAACAGCCTGCCTCTGAGGTTCTAAAGGACACAATCAGGTTTCTGCCATCTCTGGTAGGAGGAAATCATTCTACCATAGGATAGTGAAAGTCATTCTCAGTCACATGTCCTCAAAGACCCAATCCCTGGAGTTAAGTGTCAGTCATCTTGGCAACATATGGAGGTGATGGAATTGCTCCCTCTGTGTTTTTTATGTGGGGTCTTGTCAGAAAGTGCATTTGTAACACTATCCATTTTTCTCTGGAAATGACTGTACAGATACTTAGTAATAAATTTAACAGCTCAAACAGAGAGTTCTTTGTAGCCCCAAGAAGCCCTCTTTTATTTTAGCTCTAATATTGATAATCATAATTTATTTTTTTATTAACCACCCAAAGTATGTTTGGGACAGACTATAGTTATTAAAATATGTCTCCATATGGCATTTCAATCTGTAATAATTTTTAAGGCTTTAAATGCTACAGTAAAAAGTATACATGTTTAATTATATGTGGTATTTTCTGCACAGTTCATTTTGTGTAACTAAGACACTAGCTTGCTGTGTCCAGTTGCTAGTTGTAATCTGAAGTACAGTGCCCTTCTTTTATTTTTCTTTTTCTTTTCTAAAATCAACCCATAAAATAGATTTAAAACACTCACTTCATCATTTATAAAACATGTACCATCCTTGGAAAAGAGACTGACTTATTTCAGAGGGTGTCCAACTCTGCTTCAGAATTTAGCCTATCGATCAGATCAGCCTCTGTATCAGCATTATCTGAGAAAATAGAGGTTTCTTACTGTAATTTCAAGTTGGCTTCAAAGTTTCAAGTAGAAAGAAAACAAGCTTTTTACCTCTATGGTACTCTCTATGCATGTGTGCATACACATACACGTACTCACACACAATTTCATTAAAAAAATGTTTTTGAACCATTGCTGTACTTGAACCACACTTTAACTTTTGGGGAAAACTACTTTGCAACCATCTCCTAATGTCATCCTTTTGTTGGAAAAATTATAGCAGCTTGGGAGCAGAAGAAGGAGAGCAGTTCTGCCCTGGCCAGGCCGGTGCTGGCCTGGCTCAGGCTTCCTCTGAAGGGAGGGTGGAGTTGTGAATGATGATGGGTTGCTGAGCACATACAGTAGTACTAGAAACAGATGGGGTACAAAGGGGCACGTATTTGAACTGGAGCTATGTTTAATGTGCAAATTAATAACCTCTGTCACAACTCACTAGGAGACAAACAAAGGGAGGATGCTGGCACTCTTTTGTACCAGCCAGCATTGACACCGTGTCTACAGCGATTTATGGTGGGTTTTTCTTCTGCTCTTCGACTGTTTACAATGCACAAGGCCTTTGGTTAGGTCAGGTTACATTCAAATTAGCTTCTATTTTAGGGAGTCAGTGCTTTGTGACCCCGACCAACCATGGAGCCGTTGGAAATCCTCACTGCACTTAAAGACTAATGCTGCAGAGAAAAAGGATTTCCAGAGCCAGCTTGATTCTCAAGCAGGAAATCAAGATGGAACATTTACTTTCCTAATCCTGACCTTTTAGTTGTGCTTCTTACTTTTCTGAAAAGTGTTTGAAGCCTCTAACCGAGGAAAAAATGTCTTGCCTGATGAAAATTGTATTGCTAGAACATTTTTGATTGTGAATAGAAAGGTCACATCAATTTAACTGATGCCCTGAAGTAGTAATTGCCCCTTTCCTGCTAAAGTGCCCCTACAGAGTGCCATGAGGTAGAAAACAGGACAGTTAAGTTATAGACCACTGTGGCCTTAAAAAAAAAAATAGCTTGTAATGAAGAGACTACACTTCCCAGCATACAGTGTTCTTTTTTGCTCCCTTTAACATTTACACTGCATGTTGGGATATGTAGGCTGCCCTAAGAGGCCTTGCCTCTCTTGAGTAAGACAACTGCTGCTTGTTTTGAACAAAGTTGGGATGGTCTTCAGGTTCTTAGAAGAGTCCCTAGGTTGGCACAACTTGACCATCAGTGTCTTTAGAGGCAAATGTTGGGGAAGGAAGAAAGTCTACCTGTTAGCATACTCATAAGCTTGGTAAGAAAATTGTAAAAATGAATTTCATTCAGTATCATAATTCCCTGCAGAGATGAGAGATAAAGCCTGCTGATCAGAATAGAAAGTCTAATCCCCCATGGAAATACGATGTAAAACTCATTAAGGCAAATACCAGCATGGTTTTTAAAGGGGGGAAAAACAAAGAAAGAGTAAACTCCAAAGAATATTGTTTAATTAAATAAAATAAGCTCATCTAATCAATATCATGACATATTCAGTCTCATCATCTATTAAACATCCATCCAGAGAACCTTACAGGAAAAAAAATTTACCCAGATTATTCATTCTGCTATTTTTACAGGCATTTTAAGGAAAGTAAGATTTAAAAAAAAAAGTTTTGTCTGTCTTCCCAAATATTAAAGCTAAATTTCTGGAAGCATGGATTACAGCTATCAAAAGAACTATCATAAAATCATAAATTCACCTTTTATGCATTTTAAAACCATTTTATTTCCAAAGTGAAAGCATTCATGATCATAAGTGGTTGTGAAAAGAGTTTTGAAGTTAAAGAAGCTGGTTTCCAGACCCAATTCCACTCCCTAGTATCCAGGACATCAGGAAAATCTCTTACCCTCTCTAGGCCTCAGTTTCTTTATCTGTAAAATAGAAAGGGACAGACCAGAAAAACAGTTAAAGCTCCTTTCAGTTCTAAATCTGTGAGTCTCCTGAAAAACTAAGAGAAACATTAGAACTTGTATGAACTAATGTAAAGTGAAGTAAGTTTAGAACCATACACACAATGACTAGAATCGTGTAAATGAAAATAATACTACTAAAAAGCCTCTATAGGGAGCATCTGAAAAAATTATAGTATATGAATATAATGGGCTATTGTTGTGCCACAACAAATTATGAAAATGATAGATTCAGAGAAGCCTTTAAATACAACTTTACAATGTGAAAGATTTAAGGACTATGATCAGCACAATGACCAGTCATAATTTCAAGAGATTGAAAATGATTAGCAATGAGGAGAATGAACTAGAAATATTGAGTGAGACATAACATCTTCAGACTCAGACAATATGTCTGTTTTGTATAAACAGACAAATTTGTTACAGAGGACAGAGGAAGGATTTTTATTTTGGGAGAGGAGGATCAGTGGAGTAGTAATAGTGACTTTTTTTTCCCTGAGGCATTTGGGGATAAGTGAATTGCCCAGGGTCATACAGTTAGGAACTATTAAGTATCTGAGGCTGGATGTGAACTCAGGTCCTCCTGACTTCAGGGCCATTTCTCTATCCACTGAGCCATCTAGTTGCCCCCACTAGTGGCATTTTCATTTTAAAACATAGAGGGAGAAAGGAGAAAGGTGAATATATATCATAAACAAGTCAAATTGTATAATATCTTCTGATGCAGTGAAAATACTAATAGGTCTGTACCCCAGAGAGATCAAAGAAAGAAAAAGAGGACCCATATGTACCAAAAAAAATATTTATAGCAACTTTTTGTGCCAGCAAAGAAAGTAGGGCCATCTATTGGGAAGGACTGAGCAAGGTATGGTATAAGAAAGGGATGGAATGCTATTGTGCTGAAGAAATGATAAAGGGGATAGATTCAGAAAAAACATTGGAGGACTTAAATGAAGTGATGCAAAGTGAATTGAGTAGAACTAGAAGAACAATTTACACAGCAACAGTAATGTGCAATCAGTTTAAAAAAAATAGGAACTCTGATCAATATATTGACCAGTCACAATTCCTTTTTAAAAAATTTTTAATTAATTAATTTAATATACATTGCTTTATGAATCATGTAGAAAGATAAAAATCAGAACAAAAGGGAAAAACCATGAGAAAGAAAAAAAACAATAACAAAAGAAGTGAACATAGCATGTGTTGATATACATTCAGTCTCCATAGTTCTTTTTCAGGATGCAGATGGCATTTTCTATCCAAAGTCTACTGGAATTGCTTTGGATCACTGAATCACTGAGAAGAACCAAGTCTTTCATAGAGTCGATCATCACACATTCTTGCTGTTATTTTGTGCAATATATTCCTGGTTCTGCTTGTTTCGCTCATCATCAGTTCATGCAAATCTTTCCAGGTTTTTTTTTTTTTCTTTTTTTTTTTTGCTGATGCAATTGGGGTTGTGACTTGCCCTGGGTCACACAGCTAAGAAGTATTGTTTGATTTGAACTCAGGGCTGGTGCTCTATCCATTGTGCCACCTAGATGCCCTTTCAGGCCTTTCTGAAGTCAGAACAATAATATTAATTATCTTCATATACCACAGTTCATTCAGCCATTCCCCATTTGATGTGCATCTACTCAGTTTCCAGTTTCTTGCCACTACAAAAAGAGCGGCTACAAACATTTTTTGCACATGTGGGTCTTTTTCTCTCCTTTATGATTTCCTTGGGATACAAAACCCAGGAGGACCAGTCACAATTCCAAAGGACTCATGATAAAAAATACTCTCCATCTCCAGATAGAGAAGTGCTGGATTCAGGATGCGGATCAGAGCATATTTCTTCCTCTCCCCTCCTTTTTCTCCCTCTCCTTCCCTCCTTTTTCTTCCTTTTTTCCTTCCTACCTTTCTTCTTCTGAGGAGTGGGGCACAGCTAATGGGTGAATTTGCATTATATGAGCATAAATATTTGTAAGATTTCCTTCTTAAGGGATTGTAGAGAAAGAAGGAAAGAACTTGAAACTAAAAATAAAATTGAATTTTTTTAAAAGAATGGCATTATGGGTGATGTCATAGGAACAAAATACAGCAGCAAATGTAGCAAAGACAAAATATATACCTATTGATTGGGAAGTGATGAAAAAAAAATAAAATTCAGGAGACATAGATAAGAGGACAATGTTAGAAACAATTTGCCTGTTAAAATTAGGATTTAAAAAAATCAAACTCTCAAACTGTACATATATGGTTTTGGGTACAATCTACTTTTTTATTTCTTAACTGTATAAGGAAATACATAGATATAGATATAAAAAGTGTGTGTGTGTGTGTGTGTGTGTGTAAATTCCTGATAATGAAAGGAAAACAAAAAGGCACCTGGATTCAGATTAAATGCAATGGTCAACCTTTGTTCCGGAGAATGGGTGATGAAATAGACTTGTCAAGGAGGTTGACTACAGGTGAGGGACACTGACTATGCCCTTGTTATAGTTCCTTTATTGCTTGATTTTGATAAACTATTTTTATTTTTTATAATGGTCTATTCTGGAGGGGAAGTATATTGGGAAGTAATTATGGCATTAAAAAAACTCAAGGCATAAATAAATTTTGAAAAATATAACAAGGGACAAGTTTCAGCTTTTGCCTCTGAGCAAACAGGTGGTGTTTTGAAGGTATTTGTGAGAAGATTGAAGCTGTTTTTCTAACTGGTAACTGTAATGATTACCAGAGAAGCTTAAGGGAAACCTTAGAGCCTTAGAAAGTGAATAAAGTATAATTATTTTTAGCAAAGCATATTTTTACAACTACTCCCACAGACATTTCCTCCTCTTCCATCTGAATCCTACTGTGTGTCTCCTCTGTAACAATCCTTCTTAAAGGCTTCCTCATTGAATACCACTATATTAAAGGGGGTTGATTTTGTGGTGGTCCACACATTTTATAACATGTGTTAGAGGAGTCTTCTATATATGTTCCTTTCCCCTAGATAACATTTATATTTTACTCCAGTTGTGGTTTTGCCACTCCTGAGTTATGTCAGTGACATATAACTTCCACTTTAGAGGATAAATATATGACATTATTCCAGAAACTGTCATCATATCTGCTTTCTACAGCCTTGGTGTTGATATCTCTCTGTATTATTTATAAATGCAGTGATTAAATTTCACATTGGACAGCAGTAGGGTTTTTACTTGAGTAAAATTTAGCTTCATCAGCAAATGTTAGTTTTTTTGGTTAACTCAGAATTGAGTTTTCTTATCTGTCTCAGTCTGAATGCTTAGTTTATCTGAAGTAGTAGGGGAGAATCCCTCCATCTTGTGGGAGTGAAGACTTATGAGATCAGTATTTGGCTTCCTAGAGATGATGGAAAGTTAAAGCAAATCAGTCAGCCACTTCTCCAGTTCTTCAAGATGGTCTTCCGCAGCAGTATCCTGTGCCTTGGCTGTGGTACTGGCTTGGCTGTTTGAGCAGTGGTACGGCCCTGGTCACTCCATTTACCACTGCTTACTTAGGAAACATCCAGCTGAGCCTGCAGAGTGGAGCTAGGCTAGGTTCATAGTCACAGTAAAATAGAGAAGGCCGCCTGGAAGCAGAGCTGTGCTGAGTGTGGTCCAAGGGACCGTGGAACAGTTGGGAGGAAGGAACCTTGTTGATTCCCCTGGGAAGCAGAGGAAAGGAGCCCTTTTTCAAAGCAGCCCTGAGACTTAACTGTGGCCTGATCTGAAGAAGAAAAAATTCTTCCCTGTGGCTTCCACACTACACTAGGGCAGAGGAGCCCAGGAAAACTGGCTCGGGCAGCAGACGAGCCAGCCTGGCTTTGTGCTGAATCGGACCGACAAATCTCCATGTGTTTTTCTTTGAGACTGAGCCTGCTGTCATGTGAACAAGATGATAGTATTGCTGAATGTCACAATATTGATTACCAGGACTACCTGTCTTTGAAACAGTGACACGGGATGTCAGAGGCTCTGTGAACTCTTCTGCCTGAACAAGCCCCTGTGACACCTACTGGTGTGGGTCAAGGGAATCTGGACCTCCAAAATACCTGCTGGGCTTATGGAACCGTTCTTGACAGATGGACTGAAGGGGGGCTGTTACTGGCCAGCATAGAGGCCTGGCAAACCCCCATCTATTTTATAAAGAAAGCATCAAGAGAAAATGATTGGGTCTTAACTGTCTCTTACTTCCTCCTTCCTTCCTTCTCTTTCGTCTCTTCCTTTGCACCCTAGCTCCACATTTACCTCCTCCTAGTCTTTTCTGTCTTGAGAGTGTCATTAAGATTAAGAAATGACCTGTTTGTGAATAGCTACAAGATTGTGCAGAGATGCTCCAAAGGGATTGATAAATGTGAAAGCTTTTTCTTACATGCATCTGATGGCGAAAATGTCAGACTGTTTACAACAGTGTAATCATCATTAAAGAGTTAGAAGGCATTCCATTTGCCAGCAAAATGCATCATTTCTTTGATTGAAAGGATTAATAATATTTACAGACTTAGGAGCCAGAAGGAAGATACCTTTTGCAAGGGACCTCAGTGAACTTCAGCTGACCTTACTTAGAACATTGCTAATGTACCATCTAAAGCTCCACGTGGCGCCCCTCCCTCTTTATTAATATATAAAAGTTCCACTGAAGCATATAAGGATTGCTGTGAAATTTAGGGGAGGGATCTGGATGCATTGCAGGCTGTCTGATGCAAAAAGCAGCTGCCTGAGCGTGGCCCTTTTCAACGGAATAAATCAGCCCCCCCACCCCACCCAAGGGGCCCTCACCCTTTAGGGCAACTACTGGCCTGCTGAAGTTGCATTTTTATCCACGGCGCTGAAAATAATTAAACAACCGCAGCGATCAATATTCTCCCCCACATTTATTTCAGTGAAACATAGAAAGCACTTGCCCCTCTCTTCAGGATCCACCTCACATATATATACACTCACTGCAGTAGGGTGCTGGCCACGCCCCCCACAGACTGGCTGGCCCTGCCCCTCAGCCTGGGTGATCACGCCCCCTATGTTGGCCGCGCCCCTCAGGCTGGCTTGTGGCGCCCCCTCTGCACTTGCTGACCACGCCCTCTCCAGGCTCCGTGATTACTCCGTGCTTTTTAAAGACCACCACATTTCCAGCTTGCGTGGTCTGCCTCCTGCCGCCCGCGGCTTAGCCCCCTTTCTTGACTCCCTTTCTTTCCCACTTTTCGTGGTCTTCCCTTCCTTCTCCCCCCCCCTTTTTCCCTGGGAGGCCGCCTGAAAGTTCATGAGTGTTTGGTCCCAGCTTCCTTGGGCTTTGCTTCTGGCCCTGGGGGCGGAGCCCTTGTGAAGGCCCGGTGACTCCCGGCTTCCTCCTGGGCCAGCCCTTCTTCTGATTGGCTGTCAGCTTGCTCTGACCGCGCGGCCGAGGGGTCCCTTTCTCTCTCTTCTCCCGCCCCCTCGGCTTATCCCTTGCCTCGGAGGTTCACAGGCTTACCTCAGCAGGCAGGCAGTGGGAGAACGCCATTCGCTACATTTCCTCAGGATGGCTGCGGAAGAGAAAAGCCCCCCCTCCTTTTGTGCCTGCTCCAGTAATTATTTGGTCCCCTGTGCGGTTTTTATTCAGGGTTCGGTTTTTGGCCGGTGTCACATCGGCGTGTATTATTCCCTCCTCCCCATTGGAGCTGGTTTCTGTATATGGGAGCAGGCCTTTCTCCGGCTGCTGACTGCTGATGTAGCATTTTAGAGAGTTTGTTAACATGTTTTAACGTCCAGGGTAGAGAGCTGAAAGCAATTCTAAATCATTCACTTCTTAAACGTCTAAATGTTCCGGCAGTCTCTGAACAATACACTCGCCATGTAAAATCCTGAATTATCCCTGCCCCCACTCCTCAGAAAGGGGCTCTGGTATTAGCAGGAGAAATGGGCGTTGGAGAATTTGGGAGTTAGCCCCTTCAAGAGCCTTTTGTATTGTAGTTAACTTGCTCTTTGGGCCTTCACAAAGGGTGTGCAAAAATTTCCTTTTCAGTTAATTGGCCCCGTTTCACATTTTGTTTTCAGAAAAGTCATTCAAGAATAAGGATTTAACTTGTGGTTTCAGTCCCAGCTAAAATTCTTAAAGCAGCACATTAGTGCTGCTTTTTTGAATATTTGATGGAGTTCATTTTAATACTAATAAAAAGTATTTGAAAATGTCAACAAGAATGCTTAGGATCTGGGTCCTTGGAAGTACACGGCTTAGAAAGATGTGCTAGATCCCTAAATAGGGACCAGGACAGGAACAAGAAGACAACTAACCCTGGCTTTTGTTCTTTTCACCTCCTTTTTCTCCACCCCCGCATCAGAGAATAAGGATCCATGCCCCCAGCTGGTATACTCATATGGAATAAAAGATCTAACTTGACACCCCATCTCTGAAGAATGTCCTAGAGCTTATCACTTCAGCCTCCATATTCTCCTAAACCCATCCATCGATTCTCCACACCATTATTCCTTTCTTCTAGCCAAGAAGAACAGCAGCCAGCCAGAGGTCAGGGCTCAACATCTGTCTTCTTCCCCCATTTTCCTTTTCCCCCAGGACTTTAAATGACCTTGAAGAAGTATAAATGAGTGTAAAGACATATTCATCTAATGATGATTTTCCTGAATTTGAACAAGGTCCAGAAAACTTAAAAATATTTTGATTTGAAAACCTTATCATGTCTGTCCATCACCCTCTTTACTGCAGGACCTCTCTCATTTTGCTCCCCCCCCCCCCAGCAATACAACTTAGCAAGTTTATGTTGGAGCTGCCTAGGACACAGGGTTCTTATTTTTTTTAATCTGCTGTGTGTTTTCAATGAGTAGCTGTAGAAATTATTGCATTTGCAACATAGTTGTTTTTAAAAAATCAGTCAGTGGAGGGGACAGAAGTAACACCAGAGCAGAAGTAAATCTGGGTTCTGGTCCCCAGTGACTTTGTGGTATGTTATCTTGTTAATGAGTCTCAGTTTCCCCTTCCTTTTAAACATGGTGCCTCTTAGCTGCCTTCTTCATGGTCTTCCCTATAAGGCACTTTGAATTCTTCAAAGGTAGATGCTGACTCTGATTTATGTGAGTAGAAATACAATAGGAGGGGATTCAGCAGGGATCATATTCTAACGCCTTTGATGTTTGTCTTTATCTGGTAGAAAAGAGTTGTGGAACAGCTTCGGAAGAATCTGATAGTAAAGCAGGAGCAGCCAGACAGGTTCCAGATACAGCCGTTGTCGCAGTCCGAAAACAAGCTTGCGCCAGCCCAGCAGCAACCACCACCACCGCCGCTCCCACCACTCCCACAGCAGCAGCAGCAGCAGCAGCAGCAGCAGCAGTACCACCACCAGCAGCAACCAGCTGCCCCCTCTCCTAACCTGACCGCCCCATCACAGGTGAGCCTGGGCCTCTGCTTTTAGGGCAGTGAAGACACTATGGCAAGGGCTGATTAAACACCCAAAAACCCTCAGACAGGACTCTTCATGGCCTGGGCCCATTAGAGCAGATGCCCCGGCCGGTCCTGCTGGGCTGGAGAGATGAAGGCTGTGGGCCCACTCGAGAGGCTCTCTCTGAACCATGTACAGTTCTTCTGCCCAGGTGTGGGAGGAAGGTCAGCCACACTTAGGTCGCAGGAAGTCATGTACCCTTCATGAGCTGTCATCCCCTAGTGTGCGATCCATACAGGCAGAAGCAAGCCTTGTGCTCAGCTCTGCAGGAGAGTTAGAACTCGCACAGGCTCATCCTCTACTCTGGAGCCGCAAGGCATAGGGCCTCTAGGCCCCTGGCCCCTCTTCTTTCCTACAGAAATGGCCCAGAAGCCACAGGCTTCCCCCTACAGAAGGTGACCACCTCAGAGGGCAGAACCAAGCCCTGAAACTGTCAGCTAAATCCAGCCAGCTCCAAACAGGAGTTGAATGACCAGATTGTCACCGTGTGGGTTATTTTTCAGTAGAGCTTAAGTCATCCAAGAGCTTGGTGAAATAGTTTCCTACGTCAGTACAGGCCACTGTTCTGGTCTCAGAACACCTAGGCTGGTACCTAGGATGTCCCACTTAGTAGCTAGCTGTATGACATGCAGGATCTGTCCCACAGAACTCTGGTCAGGAAAGCCTTGTGGAAGAGCAGGAACGCACCTTAACATAGAAAACCGAAGTTTGCCCACCCTGTGAAGCAGACCAGCTGTCATCCCCATTTTAGAAACGTAAATGTCAGCTGCTCTGACTGAGGAAGGAGGGGAGATGGTACCCACCTAGCCAGAACAAAGGCCTCATAGTCTAGGGCTCAGAAAGGCATAGTAATATCCGAGAGCCCTTTGCTTTGGAGGACTTGTACCTTAATGCAAAATTGAAGGCGCATTGTAATTTCAGTGAATTCATGACAGTGGCCAATACTGCTCATCTGGGCAACCTCCTTTGCCAAGTTAAGTTGTTTTTTCCCTCTGTCAAACTTAAATATTAGAAATGGAAGAGTTCCAGAGTCTTTTTCCTTGGACCTAGGTTGAAATGAACAGATAGTGAGGTGACAGATTCTTCCTGTGGACAAAACGGCACAAAAGAAAACATGGGTTTCTGAGCTTATGCCTGTGTCCCACCCAAAAATCAAGGAAGATTCCTATAGAAGGGCCAGCCTGTCCTGTCCAGGTGTTGCCATGTGGTCAGCAACATTCAGTGGAACACTCCAGATAGATTCATTCTAGATGGGACGCATACTAGGGCATAGTTAGGAGTGGAAATGACCCTTCAACAGGATTTTTCTTCTGGCTTGATGGACAGATTTTTCATCTAGATGTAATAGACATGTGGTGGTGAATGGTGAATGTTATCTGGGCAAAAAAGAGGTTGAAAAAAGCTGAGAAGCGGCTTTATAACATATAATATGGGTTAGTTAGAGACAGTGTTATCATAGGATTTAGAGCTAGTCAGGGCATGGCTCAGTCATGCATGGGCCATGTTCAAAATCGGGTGTCCCGAAAGTCTTAGTGCTGTCTTAAGCTACAATAGTTTATAAAAAACTTTTGAAAACAATTTAGCTTATAAATAATATAACTTAAAAGCTATATTATTATAGCTTGTGATGGCCTTTATGAGCTATCATAGCTTAAGATGGCTCTAAGACTTGAGATGTTCTGAATAATGAAACCTGGATGATAGGAACAGAGTTTTCAGGTTGAAAATAGAAGAACATTTCATTCAGGGATCTGTCCTCAAGCAAATGAGCGAGCCTTTAATCTGAGAATGTTTCTGAGTACTTAAATATTTGGTGGTGATGATGTGGAAGAGTTCCATCCCAAAGGAATTATGTGCAGTGTATATTTTGCCTGGTTAGTATATGTTTGAAGGATGTATTTGGAAGTGTTTTCTCTATTATTCTTAGAAGATAACAATGTCAAAAAGAGAATGCCAGCTCTGCCATGATTTTAATAGCCAGAATTGTGCAGTTTTCACTTCGCCTCTTGGGGAGACGTTTTTGAAGTTGGGAATTCTGAGCTCACTCGGAATGTCAGCTGGCCAGGTTTTGTGATTGATTATCACTGGGTGTGTTATTTTTCAAAAGGGCTTGAACTAGCTTATACATGTGCTGTGGCACATTTGGAGCATACCGTGTTTATGTAAAGGGAGTAAGAGAGAATTTATTCTTTCCTGTTGTGAAAGGGATTTCTTTATCATTGTATATATAGCCCAGGGAAATGTTCCCCTCAAATAGCATTCCCAGTTGTGTGATCAGATAGAGAGCAGATTTTAGATTCCTTCCCCTTTTCTCACATTCCTTATTTACTTGGCAGTTACAGAAAGTTTGCTCTCTGAGCACCTTGACACTTGACTAGTCCAGTTTAATAAATTCAGTTTCTTTTTAGGTTCATTAAAAAAAAAATACCAGTCAGAATATAGTTTAAAAAAATCAACTTCCATTTACAACATAAACAAAAGAAAAAATTAATAAAATTTACTGCAAAATGGACCCACAGAGGAAAGAAGGGGGAGTTTCCTTGCTCTCACTTCCTATCCTTGTAGAACAGTGACATTCCACAATAATAGACAAAGCAACCGAAAATAGACGTGCAGGAGAAATCAATTCTCTGTTAATAAAACTCTCTTTGCATGTATGTTGGATCCTATCTAATCTTAAAAAATAAAATAAAATTTGAGTACCAACTAAGTATCTTGTGATTTTCAGTGTTCCTTGCTACGCATTTGGGCATTAACTTCCAGGTCATTTCTGTGTCATGATTTGAGTTTTATTCAAAGTTAAAGGGCCCTCTAGTGAAATATCCAGGAAACTGCTACTTTTTATTCAGTATATTCAGACCTTGAGCTAATTTTACTTGGAAAGCATCCATTTACTTCAATCAAAAAATGAAGTTTTTCTTTGTAGATGTGTCCATTTTCCCTTTCTTCTTTACTTTGTTTCTCTTGTGGGAAGAATTAGAAAGAAAAAATTCTTTTCTAGGTTTGTAAAAGTATTGGTTCCCAGGCCACAAGAACCTTTCCAACTTGAATCTTTGGTGGTTGTTTTCACCCACTCCCTGACCTAAAGTAAGCACCGGCATGGAATCAGGAAAGCAGAGCCATCTGCATTAGTACTTAGAAATAGTGGACAGGAGAGGACAGGAGAGACTTATCTCAAGTACTGACTGACCAGAGATGGTGGGAGACATGGATACCTTTCCTGCCCCCTGGGCCAGATGTATACCTCAAGGGCATTTAATAATTGAATAAAAATGTTAAACCCTGACTCTGGCAGGAACAGTGCATTGTAAAGATTAAGGTCTATACTTTAGTAAAAAGTGAGACTTCTTTGTTACCTATTCTGGCTCACAAGTAGTATGAGGTCCATGGTGATGTCCAGAAATTGAGGATATGTCAGACAAAAGCAGAATGGCCTCTCTTGTCAGGAGCTTTGCTTCCAGTGTATTGTATCTGACAAAGCCTGTTTACTCATAGGAATCATAGGAAAGGGTTTTTTTTCCTTTATAGTGAAAAACAGTTGGTGATTTTTTACCATATTTTAGCTCAGTAAGTTAATGTTTCTGTAGTTTTTATCACCTCAAAATAACAAATGATATGTCTTTTCCCCAGAGTAGTAGTTACATGTTGATATTTCTAGTTTATAATCGAGGAAACTAGGAAAAATAGGGAAAGTGATCTGTCCATTTTCTTCCTAAAGAGAGGATAGCATAAATTCTGGGGCATTTTGCATTTCATAATCAGTGAAGAAGGTTGAAATTGTATCCTGTGGTGATCAGGTGCACCAAATGATGAATGTGTTCCAAGCCAATGTGTATGTTGGGAAGAGGGTCATAGGCCAGAAAGGGTAAAAAAGAAATAGGGGTCCAAAGTAGAAACTCAAGTGGATGAATAGTAAGAGAGGAAATGTATGTTACGTATGGACACATCTAGATTTGTCACTAGAAGGATGAGGAGCTTCTGAGGAGTCTAGAATTTAAAAAGAAGACGCCTGAGGTAGCATCATCCCAATGGCGAGGTGGATCACATGGTTTTTCTTGTTCCTCCCTGACACCTGACAGTCATCTGTCCTGTCTAGTATGGTTGTTGGTCGCTTTACTTTGTGATGGATAGATTCACTTATTGCAGTGAAGGGACCTATAAAAATGTTGTTGCATGGGTTGAAGAGTCGGTGATGAAAATAAGTCTGGCCCCTCACCCCATCCCGCCTTGAATCTGTCTAAATTGGAATGTTTGCTTCTCCCTTGCTCTCTTTCACTTGATCACTGACAACTGCTCTGTCATTCTCCAGAGAATGATTCTGTAGTTAGTGACATCTAACTTCAAAATCAGAGGATTTGATAATCCTCTAATGCCTAGAAATAATATTTACTCACTTAATGGCTTGATATATTTCATAAAACTAGGAGGCTCAGAGGAATTAAATTGTGGTGATTCTTGTGTGAGTTTTCTTTCTTTCTCCCCAGGGTAATAATCAGAAAATGAGATTTTGCCCCAAATTTTGTGTCAGTGAAAAATAACTAACACTATGTGGTGATTCTCTCCTCACTGGTGAGATCAGTAAAATGGAGAGTAGGAAAGGTATGCCCCTATCAGCCTTGCAGCTTTTACAAATTGTTTATTAAGATACCACAAAATAATAGAGTAAGGTAATACGTAGGGATTCTGCTCTCCCTCTTCCCTGCATCTCTAGAACTTCATTCATTGCTGAAAGTATATTATATAAGCTGCAGTTGTTATCCTGAGGCTACACATGGCAGGGTGAAACTGAATATGGACACTTGGATGAACAAGTGCTTCCTTTTCCCAAAGTCATAATAATAAGGGTGCTTTGGGTATGGAGAAGGAAGGTTATAATACATAGCATCTTGGTGGATTGTGTGAATTAGTGCTTTGTTTCCCTCAAAACTTAGTAGCTTCATAGCAGCCAGAGTGGACGTCCTGCATCCTCCTAATACCTGTTTTCTTTACTCTAGAAGACTGTAACTACAGCTTCTATGATCACCACAAAGACACTACCTCTTGTCTTGAAAGCAGCAACCGCAACCATGCCTGCCTCTGTCGTGGGCCAGAGACCCACCATCGCCATGGTGACTGCCATCAACAGCCAGAAGGCCGTGCTCAGCCCTGAAGTGCAGAGCACACCAGTCAACCTCCAGACATCCAGTAAGGTCGCTGGGCCCGGGGCAGAGGCTGTTCAAATTGTGGCGAAAAACACCGTGACTTTGGTAAGCCAGCACTTGTGGTCTTTGCGTTTGTGGACGAGGGTGTGGAGTCCCTGGAGGTTTATAGAATGGGTCCATTTGGGGCCTTTGGGGCTTTCGCTCAGTGTGTTCTGTGCCAGCTGCCCTTCTGCTAGTGACTTCTTCAGACTTTTATACCTGCATGGGATCAGATCAGAAAGTTCGAGGCATTTAGAACACGTAAAACGGCTAATAAACTTAGCACATCGTGGCATCGATGCCATTGCCTGGGGTCTGGGGGGGGGGATATAGGTCCTCCTGGCAGAAAGGCCAAGAATAGAAGTGATCAGGAACCTGCTGAGGGGAGAAGCATTTTGTGAGCTGTTCCACTCAGTACTTTGGGAGAACGTCTGTCCACATCATTTCTGAAAAGACGGGCCACGAGTCAGATCCCGGCCCTTCTTGTAGAGCCTTGTTGTTGGTGTGCTTGACATGCTGAAAGCAGCGCAGAGCGAATGGCAACGAGATGGAGTCTGACACGGGGTGACCTCGAGAAAGTGCCCATAAAGCAGAAGTGCTCAGTACAGCTTGCTGGGACCTCGGGGACCCTCCGACTCCCCTTTATTCTCTGTTGAAGGGATACCCAGTTTGTCTGAAGACTCCCAGGGAAGGGCAGCTCCCTGCCATGGCTGAGCATTGTTAGTTAGAAAATGGTTCTTTACCTGAAGCCAAGGTTTGCTGGGTGGCAGCCTGGTCCCTCTGCCTTCCTGGGCTTCTCGGGCGGCTCCCTGAAGTTGTCTTTTCTTCAGGCTCCATCTCTGGTTCCTTCAGGCATTCCTTGCGGGGCCCAAACTCCTCGCCCCTCCGCTCCTTGTCCTGGAGCACACCTCCGCCTCTGAGTGTCCTCCCTAAACTGTGGCCCCTAGAACAGAATGAAGATGCCAGCTTTGGCAGGGTGGAAGGTGAGGAGCCCCATAAAGAGAGCCCCCCAACACCTAACGCACTCAGCCCTAGCTGGAGAAGGACCTCCTGTGTGCCATCCCCACATTCTGCTGAGGGGCGCTGAAGCGGCTCCCAGTGCTCCCCTTAGCTCTGTGTGGCCTTTCAAAGCCTGCCTCCCTCCCCAGGCTCCCCAGGCTGCCTCCTGCCCGCTCTCCAAGCTGCGAGGGCACTCTCCTAGCGCCTTTCCTGCTCGCACCGTCCCTGGCACGTTTGCCCGTTTGGCTCCCACAGTGCAGGCAGGCAGGCTCCTACCTTCCCATGGGTCCTCAGCATGAGCACACGGTGCCCATTGACCTCAGGGAGCTTATGTTCTGATCGGGGAAATCACATGTACAAGACACGCAACCCTGTTAGACAGCAGCATCAGTGGCTGCCCTTTCTCTGGCTCTTACCAAGTCCCAGGCACTGGGTGCTTTATGATGAGGATTTCATTTGATCCTGACAGCAGTGCTGGGAAGTGGCTGCAGTAATGCTAGTAAAGCGACTGTTATTGTCTATGCAGCTGTCAGCGATCATTATTTTTACGTAGCCATTGGCCGGAGTAGTTGAGTTATCTCCAAAGCCATCAGGGACGATGATAATGATCATCTTCATCGCTGCTGATGAGGGGAGCAGTAGGTGAGACATGCTCCTCTAAGGGGGCTTCCCTGCCTCGGGACTTGCTGCTGCCCTCTGTCACTGCTCTGAGGAGCAGAAGGCCTGGTTCTCGCTCTGTTGTGGCAGCGGCCAGGCAGAGCGCCGCCGGGCGGTCACCTTTGGACTGGGATGCCACGTCCCATTGGTGAGCTCAGCTGCTGGGGCACCACACAGCGAGTCTGCCCCGTCCTGATTCTTGTCACTCAAATCACTAGCGGCCACGCTGCTCCCGGGCTTCACTCATGAGATCAATTCTGTGAACCCAGGTGTTGGACTTTGCATTGTGTTTTATTAAGGCCAGCCCAGCCTTCCAGCCTGTAGACATTTTTGTGGATCCTGAGTCTGTCGTCCAGCATGTTCCCTACCATTCCTGGTTTTGTGTCCTCTCCACGTCATGAATTTAAAAATTCCACAGCACAGGACCAAACAGCCCTGCAGCGCTCCTCTTCAGACCTCATTTTACACTGACCCTGGGTCACTGAGAGAAGCTCTTCAGGTCTAGCCATCACTAAGTTCCAGATGCACCCATCTGTCTGCCTGTTGTCCATCCCCCATTATCTCCTTGTCCTCAGGATAGGATTAAATATTTTTTAAACATCTCTGAAACAGGCAGGCCATATCCAGAGTGTCACTGTAACCTCCCTCTTCCCCCCAAAAATGAAGTGTCTTGATTAATGAAGTCATGGCTTCAGGCTGTTGGTCATCATTGTTCCCCTTGCTAGACCTCACTCACCATTCTGTTGGGAGAACAGAAGTCAAGTTGAGCCACTCGGCTTTGTTTTACAGGCTTCCCTTCAGTTAGTCCCCCTTTTAAAAATGGGGACAGCTTTTCTCTGGGCTTGCAGCAGCTCCCTCTCTTCCTTAGTTGTCACAACCTGACAGCAGACCCAAGGGTGTATGGTCTCCCTGCCTTGTGTCTTGGCCTCCTTGAAGACTGCTCTCCTGCTTTCTCCCAATTTCTCTTGGATTTCTGCTCTGCTCCACAGGGACTGACTGTCTTTGCTCTGTCCTTTGCAGAGCTCCCCCTTTTCTCAGCTCTTCCCTGCAATCATCCTTCCCATTTGGGATTCTCCTCTTTTCCTAGAGAGAACTGATGAAAGTCCCTCCAGACCTTGCCACACACTGACATTTCTCCTCCTCACCTGCCCTTGCTTCCACCTTATGTATGCACCCTGGACGTCCACTTCCTTTTTCAACAGCGGGCTCCCCTTCCCTGGTCACTGTTGTTCTCTGATCATCTTCAGAATTTTATTCTTAAGAGCCTTCCTGAGCTGACTTCTGTACTGAAAAGTACTCCCCCCCAAATCCAGGGTCCAAAGCAGACTCCTGGCTTTCCCTCTGCTTCTCTGTCACAAAATCTCAGATGCAGTAGCCCCCTCTTCTCCAGGTTCCCATCATTTCTACCCGAGGGTCCCATTTCTCCTTATTGGTGAAATTCCAGTCCAGAAGAGGGATTGTTCTTGAGCAGTGAGATGACCCCGAAGTCAGAAACATTGCTGTGCTTTGGGAGATGCCTCGATATGCGAAGCCATCCGCTCTCGCTCAGAATCGGGTTGAGGTCTGCTCCGAAAGTCTCCGTCTGGACTTTTCTCTTTCTGCAGCGGGCCAGAACAAGAAGATGAGCTGAATTTGGCAGTGTGTGCAGTGCTCCTTACCCATCCGGGAGGAGGTGGCCCGGGCAGGGACCTGATAATTACATGAAGTTCTGTTTCCAGTGTGGATACACCAGGGAAGACTGGCTGGCCTTTTCCAGACCCTTTCCCTCCTTGTTCCTTATGTTGTAACCACACTTCATTGTAGTTATTGAGGAGCCGGTTCAGCTATTTCCCCAGGGACAGATGTCGACTTTGCTTCCATTTCTGGACAGCTTCTCCTCTCCTCGCCCCCGCCCTCCCCCCATTGTTTTTGTTGGATAAGGCGTCACACTCCAGATTCACATTTCAGTTCTAGGCTGTGTTCTTCCAGGATACCCAGGAAGACAAATTTTCTTCCTGGTAGTGGGCTCTTTAAATCATTCTGCTTATTAATACTATCTTAGTATAGAGATGCCCAAGATGGAAGTTTGCTTGCTTACTCCTTTTTTAAAGTTTTTTCCTTCTTTTAATTCTGGGTAATTCTCCTGTTATTGTTCTCTCCCACACTTTATGGCATCTTGCTTAGTGGATGGATTTGAGCAGTTTTCTCTCTGTCTTTTCCTTTTCAACTTAAAGCCTTTTTTTTAAATCAGGTCTGTGAAATTCCAGGCAAAGACGTTCTTACTAGTCCTTGGTCAGAAGCCCATTCATTATTCCTACAATTTTAAACCTATTCAGATAAGAACCCTTCTATTAGGTGAAGAGCCATTTGGCTGGTCAGCCAAACTTGACAAAACTTCCCTGGGTTGTAGAGCCAGTTTTTGATTTTTTGTGAAAACTTAAGTGCAAGTATTGAAGGATTTCAAAAGAAATTGCTTGCTGAGCCAGCTATGTCCTACAGTTGGGTGTGTGATGAAAGAGAAATGGGGTTCACAGAGGGATGAGCAGCTAGAAAAGAGGGAATGCTGGGGGCAGAGGTTTGGGGGGAGAGCACATTTCCCAAAGAGAAGTGAGCCTGAAAACCCCCTGTGGAGCTCAGCGTCATCTCCCCAGTTTAACTGTTTTTTCCATGTTTGCTTAGCAGGTTCAAGCAACACCTCCTCAGCCCATCAAAGTACCACAGTTTATCCCTCCTCCCAGACTCACTCCTCGTCCCAACTTCCTTCCCCAGGTAAGTGGGCTGAAGACAAGCCCAGAAGAGGGAAAGGCAGTGTAAGAGTTGTTCTCCTCAGGTCATGAGAAATCCTTCTGGGAAGGACGGGCCATTGGCCAAGACAGCCTTAGGACAGGGGTCAGGGAAGGGCAAGCGGAAGGTTAGAGATCTTGTCTAGCTCTGAAGCACCCTGCCTGTTTGCAGAGCTCTGACTCCTTTCTTATTGAGGGCCATTTTCACACGCCACCCGGTAGCATAAGTGAACCCAGAGCTTTTTCTAGAGTCGCGGTGGGGTGCAGTGATAACTGAGAGCCAGCGGTCCTGGGGGGGCTGGTTTTCTGGCCTCTGTAAAGAAGCTAGATGGGGAACTGTGGGGTCCAAGACGATGTCATAGACTGGTGATAGCAAATGCCATCTGCATCCAGAGAAGGAACTATGGGGACTGAATGCAGAGCAAAGCATAGCACTTTGATTTTTATTTTGTTTTTTCTATCTCGTGGTTTTTACTTTTAGTTCTGATTTTTTTCACAACATGATTAATATGGAGACATATTTTACATGGTTGTACATGTATGACTTAAATGAGATTGCTTGCTGTCTTAGAGAAGGAAGGAGAAAAAATTTCAAACTCAAAATCTTATAAAAATGATTGTTGAAAACTATTTTTACATGGAATTGGGGGAAAATGCTATTAAGTAGAAGAAAAAAAGTGACCAGCCCTGTGTAAAGAGAAGAACCTTGATGGATGTAGTGCCAGGGAGTCCTGAGCCCCTGGGTTCAGGGCTGTGCCAGGGACCTGGGACGGTATTGAAGGTTCTGTAAAAGCCCATAGCCTCTCTCAAGGCACTGGGCTCAGAAAGCATTCGCATTCAGTGGGACACATTGCTTCAGTTCATTCCCTAGCTCTTGCTTCTCACTACCAGGAAATGTTTTGAGTGACGCGACGGGGCTGCCCTTTTCTTTATTCCCCTGCAGGTCCGGCCCAAGCCAGTGGCCCAGAACAACATTCCCATCGCACCGGCTCCCCCTCCGATGCTAGCAGCCCCTCAGCTCATCCAGAGGCCTGTGATGCTCACCAAATTCACCCCCACATCCCTGCCCACGTCCCAGAACTCCATCCATCCTGTGCGTGTCGTGAACGGGCAGACGGCGACCATCGCCAAGACGTTCCCCATGGCCCAGCTCACCAGCATTGTGATTGCCGCTCCCGGGGCCCGCCTGGCCGGGCCTCAGACTGTGCAGCTCAGCAAGCCGAGCCTCGAGAAACAGGTACCAGCTGCAGGAGCCCGACAGGGAACCTCTTGCCGGCCTCCAGGAGGCTCAGCAGGCTTCCTGTGGGTGAGCCCGGGGCTTCTGCAAGCTCCCCAGGAAAGCCCCCAGAGGGTGCTGCTGGCATTGCCACCCGTGCTCAGGCTGTCAGGGTACACTCGTCAGGCAGGTCAGAAACAAGAGCTTGTTGTCAGCGAGTTACTAATCTGGCAGAAGGGTACCCAGTATTGGCCCCCCAACAGCCACAAGATAGTAAAGAATGAGATCCCTGCACCATGCCATCTGGGCGGAGCGCCAGGAAACTGAGAGAGTCACTTTCCCTGCTGGCGTAGGCAGTGGTGGGATTGGACCTTTAGGCTAGGAAGGGCATTCAAGAGGTAGAGGTAAAGTGAAGAGCAGAGGATCCAACTGAGAAACAGAACAAGATTGGGGGGGGGGCAGAAGGGAGTTCTGTTTGACTGGGACAAGAAGGGGAATAGTCGGAAAAGGGCTGGAAAGGAGATTGGATCCAGCTTGTAGAGCCTTTAATGCTAAAATAAAGAAGTTGTAACTTTGTTTTGGCAGGCAGGCTAGAGCCCCTAAAGTCTTTTGAAAGAAAAATATGACCAGAGCAGAGATCCATAGTACCAGAATGCCATTCTCCTAGCCCTGAGACTTCATTTTCTGCTCCCAAAAAAAGGACTCGCAGCATAGCCAGTGCTTTGAAGAATATCCATAAAGTGATTAATTTATTCAACAGATTTTTTTTTGTTAACCCTATCCCCTTTCCCTTTTGGTGATACTTCCAAGAAACAATGATCTTTATTTTTCCTGAAAAAGTTTCTTTCTTCCATTCCTGAATCCTAATCCAATTTAACTTGGGGTTGAATTGGACCTGAGGGCCTTATGTGCATTTGGCCACTTTTCCATCTGCAGAATGGGAATCCTAGCCCTTGCAATGCTGACCTCACAGGGTTGTAGTGGGGAAGGCAGAGATAGGAGGATGGCCATCTCTGGAGTCTTAGCTATTTGCCTGTGCAACAGAAATATTCTACTCTGTTTTGGACATAAATCAGCCAGAGATAGATGTATTAATTAAGTCAGCTTAGACAGAAAAAACCCAAAGTGACAAAGACCCAGCATGCTTTTGAAAATCTCTGTGACACAGCCATTTCTACTTAGAATTCATAGAATTCTCAAACAGAAAACAATCCAAATTAAATAGGAGAACAAGATAAAGGGGGTGATTTTGATTGGTCAGATAGAACAGAAGTAACTGAGAGTATCCTGGAAAATCCTTTTACCAGAACTCACTAAATCCCATTCTTTCTAAAGAGTCTCCTTCTAACCTGGTCAGAGGTAAGCTCAGGAGATGCTTATATTTATTACTTTTAGTGAGATCATTCTTAACCCCTTTTAGGGAGTTTTCTTTCCAGGGGCTGACCAAACATCTCTTTTTAAAGATTGGTCCTGCCTCTGATAAGAATAATAAAAAGGCTGAAAGGGTAAGGCCTTGTTTTGGAATTATTTGTTAAAGATTGATGAGATTTCTCAATCAGATCAGACTTGGGACAGAGATATTAGGAAAATAAAATTTCTTAATAATAGGAAATTAGGTAGAGAGGACATATTGGGACCCTCCATGTGCTTTCAGACATGATTAAAAGCTAGATTTTGAAGGTTTTTTGTTTGTAAAGAAAATAATATTCTTTTTTTTTAATGGATTACTTTTTCCATTCTCCTTGGGGGCGGGGGGTGGAACTTCTTTCAGGTTTTATTTTTTTAGGTTGGCCTACCTCTTGGTTTAGTAGGGTTATACCTAGAAAAACCTGTTTATGGCAACAGAATCCATTCTCAGAATGCTCTGCTACCTAATTCAGAGGGGTGAATCTGACCTCAGGCCTTGTGTGCATTTGGCCGCTTTTCCATCTGCAGAATGGGAATCCTAGCCCTTGCCATGCTGACCTCTCAGGGTTGTTGGGAGGAAGGCAGAGATAGGAGGATGGCCATCTCTGGAGTCTTAGCTGTTGCTTAGGATGGTGGTAATGTTAACAGTCTGTATCGCCCCCGACTCCGGCTCCCTTTGATTCCCAGTGCCGCATCGGGGCCATTGAAAATCCCCAGCTGGGGCAGAAAGTAATGCTGGCCGTGGGCGCCTGGGATTGGGGTTTCCCCCACATCCTTGGGCTTAACAGTGTGTGAGATTCTGCACTAAGGAGCCCGGTGGGGTGGATCTGGAGGCCTGCAGGCTTTGCCAGCCTTAATTACCTTTATGGCCCGAGAAGTTTGGACCTTTCAGCCCTGAATCCATGTACCACGCAAGGTCCGTGCCCTCCAGGACTTTATATCCCACTAGAATATGCACTTTATAAACCGGGGAGGGCAGGAGAGAGGTTTGAGAACGGGCCAGGGGGGCTCTGGTGGAGCTGGGCCAGGCCACAAGCATTTATTCAGGGCTTCCCACCACCAGTCCCTGCCTTCTAAGAGCCCCCACTGTGGGAGCGGAGGCGGGGAGGGGATGGGGCAGATTGAGAGAGAACTAGATGGAAGGAAATCCTAGAGAGAGGGCCCTAGGAGGGAGGGAAGCCATGAGGCAGACCAGGTATTCTTGTCAGGACAAAGGCAGAGCCCGTGGTCAAGGAGCAACAACAGGCATGTGGGAGCTAGATCTTAATAATATGGAAGGAGGCTGGGATGGTGGGAAGGAGCCCACCCAGTGGGGTAGAACCCTACCTGCCAGAGGAGTGTATGTTTGGTCCTGGAGGTAACCACTGGAGCTCGTGGAGGGACAGAGGGGAAAGAGGAACGCCCTTTAAGGAAGTCTCTGTGACAGCCGTGTCGACAAGGAAGGGACTTGAGGCAGGGAGGCTGGACAGGAGGGTCCAGGTGAGAAGGGCCAAGGGCCTGTTCTGGGGGCTGGCTAGAGAAATCTGGCCAGAGACAAGATGTGGGGGAGAACTCGTGGGGAGCCTGGGAGGACTGGGAGCAAGCTCTGCTTCGGACCCACGCTGACTGTGAGATGCCCAAAGGGCCCTTGACATCTCAGGCCTGGAGCTCAGCAAGGACTCGGGCTGTGCAGATAGATGGATCTGTTTAGACATGCTGAAGGAACCCAGGGCAGCTCAGCCAGACAGCCTGGCAGCCGAGAAGATGACCAAGCAGATGGAAGGGAGAAAACCCTGATTTTCCTTATTGGAAGTCTTTGAAGACCAAATAATAGACTGCCCAATGACTAGGAAAAAATGGTTGGAGAGTCCAGCTGTCATTGTGGGTTAGTCCTTAAAATCGTCCCTAAGCACACCGAGAGGACACATGTCATTTACTTCCCTTCTTAAAACCAGTTCACTTAGAACTGCCCACAGGCTGGGGGCGGGCTGCACCCACACTTAGAAGGGGTGACAATCCAGCAAAGGAGCCTGAGCCCCAACAGCCTGATGGGAGAGAGCGGTCTCATGAAGCTCCAGGAAAGAGTGCACTCAGGAAGGACAAGGACGCCATTCATGCCGGTAACTTGGGGAGCCCAGCTGCATGGTGAGGTCAGGAGCCAGACCTCAGAGGGTTTAGGAAGGAGTGAGCAAGGAGGGGGTTACCCTGAGTGGGGCGAATGAGTTTGGAGGTTACAGAGTGCAGGAGAGGGCACTTAGGGTTAGGGTGTCAGCCGGGATTCAGAGTCCCCTAGACAGTGAGTGTGTGCTGTCCTGGAGGACGGAGCCCTGGCAGGAGGTCATCAGATAGCCAAACCTCACCCTCCGGGCTCACCCTCCTGGCAGGGGCTGATATGTCTGGAGCCCCTGGGGCTCTCCCGGCAGCCAGATCCTGGAGACCCTCCCTCCTTCAGTGCCATGTCCTCCAGTTCCTCTGACCCAGGGAAAGGACTTTCCCATTAGTGCCCAGCAGCCCCACGGGTGGTGGCAGAGCCCAGCTGTTCTGCCTGCCCAAGAGAAAGTTGCAAAGGAGTAGGGGACCATGGGGAAGTGAGCTAGAAAATAAAGCAGCTCGAGGGGCATAAGAAGAGCCATCCTGGTTGTCTCCAGCTGCTTGCTAAACAGACGCAGAGTCAAGGCCTATGCAGCCAGCTGGTGGCAGAAGCCAGCCTGGAACCCAGCTCTCCTGAATCCCAGCCCAGTGCCACAGAGGCGGGCATCCTGTTCCTGCCCAGGGATTCCTTCGCTCCATTTCATCTTTACTTTATATTGTCCTTGGGTTATTTATTCTAGTGCTTGGCAACCCATTGAAAAAGAAAGAGACTCACTGAGTCCAGAATCTAATAATATCATTGATCAGGCATAGGTGACTCCTTTGTGAAAATACCCAACATAGCCCAAGTTGTTGCACAGTCTAACTTCTAGAGGTCCCTTCCTTTCTCTAGTTTTGAGGCCTTCCTCTCTAAAACTGGGACCATACAGGGGAATTATCAGCAGTGCTGCTCCTAATGACAGATGTCAAATTAGTTTGACCCTCCTTGAAAAGATTCCTGAAAGGGGCTTTGATTTCATAACTCCAACAAAGCAGATTGCAACCCCCTCTGGGCCTTCCTGGATGGTTCTTCACAAGCAGTCTGACCAAGGAACATCTCTCAGGATCCACATGGCGTGCAGCTCTTGTCAGAAACATCATCAGGGATCTCTGATTGCATAAATGTGCTTATTTCCTCTGGTTTCTGTGATTGGAAAAATAGATCACCTTCAGTCATCCTTAGCTAGACCAGTCATCTTCACACCCAGACACAAAGTTTGTCCAGCTTGATAGAACCTGCCAAGACTTGTGCTCGTCCAGCCTAGTTTTGTGGAACCCATGGTCAGCTCTGTGCCGTGAACCAGAAGAACCGATATGAAAGATGGCAACGTGGTAAAGGAAAACATGTCAAAAGATGTAGGGATTCTCTCCAATACCACGTCTCCAAAGGACACACGGGCAAAAACCTCTTGTCAATCACTCATTTGTTCCAAGGGAATTTTTTTCTTCTAGTTGGGAGGGTAGAGGGAAAAAGAGAGGCAAGGTAGAATTAGTGATGTCCCAAAGGAGGGCCAGTCATGTTTAAATGCACAGAAAAGAAAAGGACGTTCAGAAAGAAGCAAAGAGAAACAGAATGATTGTGAAAGTAATATATGGAATTTATCGTATGTTGTTTGAAATGGAGATTTGTAGTTTCATTTTCGGTCCTTTTGTGTTCCACTTTGCATGGTGGTTGATGTCCTTTTGCTTGAAGAGGACCAGAATGACATTGCTATATCAGGGTCCATATAGATCATTGCTGCTATGGCTGATTGGATCAGTATGAGCTCAGACGGTTCCGCCACAGCTTGCGCACAAATAGACCATGTGAACATTTGGAAAGGCTTATTTCTTGGAAAAAGTGTTAAGTTCAGGATAAAAATATTAAAAAGAAAAAAATAAAGAAGTTAGGTGGTCAAAAAAAACATCCTCAATCTGTAGTCATCCTGAATTTTAGGTTCAGATTCTCATCTGGAGATGTCAGCCAACTGGAGACCTTTCCATCATCTCAGTCCTAAAAGCTATCAACTGGTGCTCCCCATTAGGAATAAATAAATTAATAGATAATCTCCACATACAGCAATCCATTTATGTAAGTGATTGGTGTCCTTATTCAGTAAGGAATGGAATGGAAATCCTTGAAGGAGGAAAAAGTCATGTTTCATTTATGTTTACACTTTTGTTAACACATTTTAAAACACTCTTTTGGTGCTTAGGGAGTCCATCAGTTAGCTATATTAAGAAGAAATGTGTTGAAATATGTACTGACCACTCACCAGCATGTGGTCTAATTGTGTTTAAATACCCAAGTAACCATGCTGATGAGCTTCTTAGATCATGGAGGACCCTCTCCCCAGAACCTCCATGAAATGTGTCCTCATCTTCTGCCAGAATCCTCCTGTGAGACGCCCTTTAAGTAACTCCTCTGCTTTCTGACGGTTTGGACTTTGGGGTCCTCAGCTAGGCTCTGGGTAGAACACTTGTCCGTCTCCTAACTCAGTTCCCTGGCGCTGTTTGTGGCTTTGGTTGCCTTTCTCTGACTCCTTCCAGCGTGTCTCCACCATCTTCTCCTACAAGCGTCTACATCTCCTCCTCAGCACCTAGCCCTTTGCTCTCCTCCGGCCCCAGGCTCTCTTAGCCATTGCTCCATTCACCTGGTTCCTGCTTAGCAAATGGCTGTGCTTTTGCTTGGACCCCCAGTGTGTTCTTTTTTGAGCATTTCTAAAGGTTATCCGGGGGTTTTTTGGTTCCTCTCCCGCGCCCGCCTAGCACCGCTGCACCTGGTTTATGTTGCACCCCACAGTCGGCGTCCCATCTTAGCTTCAGCTCTCCCCAAGACCAAGCCTATTGCTACAATGTGAGGGGAAAGGCAAATGTGTCGTCCGCTTAGTGCAGAAAGGTTTCACTGAGGGGCTGTGGTTTGGAGGAGGAGGTCTTTGTGCATCTCGTGCTCAGATCGGTCTCCGAGTCCCCTGCAGACAGAGGAACATTTGAAGCAGGTGTGCTGGTCCCGGCTAGGGAAATGCCCCCTGGGCTGCAGAGGCCAGAGAGCGCAGCCCCCGGGACTCCCCTCAGTCACAGAGATTTTCGTTGCCCACTTTGACCATTCAGACGGCTACCATTGTGCGTATTTTTGCTGGCTGTGCACCATAATATTGTCCCTGGAAATGTGCTTTTTATTTTTTTGCTAAAGTAGAATCTGCAATAATGATTCTTCGGTTAACATGCTACCCATTTGGGTGGACTCCTATTCCTGTTGTTGTTGTTGTTGTGGGCGGCAGCAAAAATGCTAGGCTTGTTCCTTTTCTTTTTGAGAAAACAAGAGACTAAAGTTGGCTCTTTGCTTCCCTCCCTCAGACCATTAAATCGCACACGGAGACGGAAGAGAAGCAAGCAGAAAGCCGAACCATCACCCCACCTGCTGCCCCAAAGCCAAAACGGGAAGAAAACCCGCAGGTATTTCAGAGCCTTCCAGAGCCCGGGCCGAGGCCCTCCCCGCCGCCTCGTTGGCCTCCTTCCCTCTTGCCGGGAGGCCCCCAGAGCCAGCTCCCTGCCCTCTGGCCTTCTCTCTCTGGGGCTCCTCATTGCGGGCCCTCCCGGAAAGCCTTGGGGAGGGTGACTGGATGCCCCCTCCATCCTCAGCTTTCGCCCTCACCGCGTGTGACCCGAAGGCCCGGGGCTTGTGTCCCTTGTGCCTCAGCCCCTTGTGCTGGCTTCCCTGTGGCTTTCCGAGGAGCCCTAAAGTCTCTCTTTCTTTCTTTGGCACAGAAACTTGCCTTCATGGTATCTCTAGGGCTGGTGACGCACGACCATCTCGAAGGTAAGTGAGCTCAGTGTGGCTCTGGGGGGCTGAGCCTTTGCTTTGGAAGCTTTCCTCCCACCAGCTCTGGGCCCCCTAAGCCAGAGCCTGGCCTGGCACGGACTCACTCGGGTCGTTTCTGGCCGGGGAGCGCCTCTGCGTTCTTGTTGGCAGTCCTGGTCTTGACTGGGGAGCGTCCCCCTCTCGCCCGTGTCCTGGCCGGCTCCTCGGTCAGGCGGAGGGAGCTGGCTTGGCTGCCGGGCCGCGGGCCTTGACTGAACAAGGCTCGCTGGGCTCGCGAGGCGGCTCGTGGCCGGCCTGGCCCTCGGAAGGTGGAGGCCCGCCATCAGTGCTCGCCTCCGGGGCCCAGCCGTCATCGGGACGGTGCTGTCCAGAGCCATCACTGCCTGACCTGCCTCTCTCCTTCTCCCTAGAAATCCAGAGCAAGAGACAAGAAAGGAAAAGGAGGACAACGGCCAACCCCGTGTACAGCGGAGCCGTGTTTGAGCCTGAGGTATGGCCCGCAGGGTGTGGGCTCGGGGTCAGGGGCCACATCCTCATGGAGCAGGGCCCTCAGGGCCCCGGCCAGGCCAGGGACTGCGTCCTCTAGTTGTTTCCTCCCGCACCCAGCACAGGAACCTGAGTCGTGGTGCGAGGCGGCTGTGTTCAGAGATGGGGTGGCCCTTCCAGAACTGGGGGGAGGGGGGCTCAGCAGGGGCTCTTCTGCTGCTCACCTTGTGTGTGACGGTCATAACCTGCAGCGCGGCTAAGCCTCCTTTCTGTGTTCCAAAGCGTAAGAAGAGCGCAGTCACGTACCTGAACAGCACAATGCATCCTGGGACCCGGAAGAGAGGTGAGTGTCTTTGGGGAGCCCTCCCTCACTAATGCCCTGCTCTGTGTGTCTCTGCCCTGCACCCAGCCCTCCTGAAGACAGGCCTTTGTTCCTTGAGAATAGGAAGATCAGGGGATTTCTCACGAAGGTGTGAGAGGGGACTTGAGCAGCAGGGCTTTAGCCGAGCCAGCACGGCGGGTTCAGGGCCGCCTTTCTGCCCCAAGCTTACCAGGCCACCCACCGCCCACCTGGCATGCCAAGCACAGTGTGAAAGCAGGCACCTTGGCATCCCCTGGCAGGCAGAGCCTCCGGCTGCCATCAGGAGACAAAGAGCAGGAAGCTACACTTGTGCTTCAGACTTTAGGGCAAGGGAGTCATCTGGAACCCCCACAGTGCAGGAAAAGGTTATCCAAATACTCTCCAGAGATCAGAAGTTCTCCATGGTCCTAGTTCTTTGACCTGAGACCTCACGTTCTGTGCTGCTTTCAGGGGCAGAGCTCCTCAAGAGAGAGGAGTGAGTTCTCTGCTTTGGTCTGAGTGGCTCTCAGGTAGCCATGAGACCTCCCAGGGCCCCTTTCTCCATTTGATATCCCTGAGTCTTAGGACAAGGGGGTAGGAAGGTGGCAGGCGTGCTCCCTCCATCAGTATTGCAGACACAAAATGCTGGGGCCTGGAGAGCTCATCTGCCATGTCCCTGTGCCTTCAGGCCGGGTGCCACCAAAGCCACACACCCAGATGAGTCTCGAAAAGTCTGCCCTCCCTCAAGTGGCAGCAGGTTCTAATAGCAACAACAACTAGCCATCAGGAAATCTTTCCAGTGTCTAACCTGAATCCCTTAGAGGTCTAGAACATGGGGAATGGAAGATCAATCAGGAAGAGCTGATGGCTGGAGTGAGAGCAAGTGGGACCCCTCCATCTTTAGAGTGTGAGTGAGCAGAGGAAAGAAGGTGGTGCTCAGTGTGCACCCTAGTACAGTAACTTCCCATGGACTAGAATCCTACAAGGGAATTCAGCCCATGAGATGTGGGAAGCTTCCCTAACAAGAAAAGGGAGAGCTGGCCAAAACAAAACAAAACCCAAGGGACTGAATAGGGAACTCGTCAGGATACAGGTTGGTTTTTAAAGACAAGGGCCAGGGACAGGTAACAGGGAATAAAAACTGAAGCTCGGGGTCAGGGGAAGAAGAGGGCCAGGGAGGACAAGGGAGATGAACCTCCCAGCTGCTCTTCCAGCCAAAGAGATATGAGAGAGGCAGAGAGAGCATATAGAGCAGTGGGAGACACAAAGGGTAAGGCGGCCTGGCTGCCACCAGCACATCCCTGTCACCTGTCCAAGCCTGGATGATAAAATTGCTAAGTCTGACTTGGGGTTCTCTGAAACATCATGGAGAGCCGGGGTGGGGCTGCAGGACCTGGGGAAGGCAGAAAACTGCCGAGACCAGTGAGCGAGTATGGCTTTGTCATTCAGGAATATAAAGGGAGAGAGGGCTAGTGATCCCAAAGAGCTGTCTGGCTCAAGAGAGAGGCTTTTTCCCAGATTTATTAGACTGGCCCAAAGGAGCAGGCTTCAAGTCTCCTGATACATCTGGCTTGTGACCCCCTGAGCCATTCGTTTAACCTCTCAGCACTGAGGGCCATTCTCTGAGACCCTCGGGTAGCATTTGTAGAGCACCCTTACCTGGGAGTCACACTGGTCCAGTCCCTTCCTTCTGATCTTTGGCAGGATCAGGGAAATGCTGCCCATGAGATGTGACCCAGCTTTTAGCCCAGCATTTGATAAAGACTCCCAGGCTGTCCTGGAGAGCAGGAGGAAAGAGCAGACTTGGTGGTAGTCCAAACTGGTTGAATGGTTAGACCTGAAGAGTAATCATTAACGGTGTGATTTCGGCTTGAAGGAGGTCTCAATGGAGGGGAGCTGTGCTTGGTCCTGCCTGGTGTTCTATAAATGACACGAAGCTAGGTGTGAGAGGTTGGAGTCGGGATCCAGAGCTCTCTGGGCCTTAAGCATGGATTGGATCCAGTAAAGGGGAAGGAAGGAGGATACTGTGTACCTGGATTTAAAGAGCAGCCCAGCAGGAGCGAGCTGGAGGAGTCGGTGCAGAGGGACAGTCTCTTTTAGCCCAGCCCACGTGGATGGGTCACCGTCTTTCTAACAGAGAGCTTGGCCTTCAGTCCAGAGGCCGGACCTTGGTCCTCCTCTTTTACCTCTACTGACTGGGCACTTCTGCTCTCGGCTCCTTAGAGGCACTGAGGAAAAGGGATGTGTCTTCCATGTGCCGTGATCCAAGTGGGGCTGTCAGACCTGAAGCCGGTTTGTGGGAGCCTCTGCAGCTGGAGATCCTATCCCGGGGTTGCTGCTCCAGCCAGACCCTGCTGGTCAGGGTGCCCTCTGGGGACTGGGGAAGAAACCCACTTTTTAGACTCACAGTTCCAGTAATCTAGAATTTATAGGAAGGGCTGGTAAAGGGCAACACTTGTGAGTCCCCAGCTGCGATGGGGGATAGAAGAAGAGCTCCTCGATAGTCAACAACATCTTTTTAGCAGTTAGCTGGTCTATCTCTACAACAGATCTTTCCCTGGATCTGCCAATGAGTGGGAAAGGGGAGTCGCTCGGCTTCTGCCCAGGCTTAGCTGCAGAGTGAGCATGTCGTGGGCCGGAGAGAAGGAAGGACGAGGGTCAGTGGGCAGCCAGCCCTAGGATTGGGGGTGCGCATGGATCCCCAGCTCCATGGGAGTCGGAGTAGAACTGGGGAGAGCAGACATTCTTTCTCTGGACCCTCAGCTGTCCCTCCTGGGATTGTGGCTCCCATTTCTTCCCTTGAATTCAGAGGCCCCAGGAGTCCGGGGCCTTGTTCTGAGCTGCCCCTGACCCCGCTCCGGTCACTCTCTGGGGCGCCCAGTGTCTCGGCCACACGGCTGCCATGAGAGTCACATGAGTGTTTCTAATGACATGTAAATCTCAGCTTCTCTTCCTCTCTTTGTGACCATTGTACTAACCTCCTGTCTGCTCCCCTACTTCCTTTTCCATGCTAGCCAATGAGGATCACTGGCCAAAGGTATGTAAGATCATCTTCCCCTCTCTCCCCTTCCCTCCTCCCCTTTTGTTCCCTTCTCTCGGCATGTAGGTCGTCCTCCAAAATACAATGCGGTGCTGGGCTTTGGCGCCCTGACCCCAGCATCCCCCCTATCCAGTCATCCCGACTCCCCTGAAAATGAAAAGACAGAGACCACATTCACTTTCCCTGCACCTGTCCAGCCTGTGTCCCTGCCCAGCCCCACCTTCACAGACGTAAGTAATCTGGAAAACGGTTTCTCTCCGAGACTTCACTGTGGGGGCCGCTGCCCTTGGGGGACACTGCCCTTGGGGATGCTGTTCTCGGGGGCCACTGCTCTTAGGGGGTGCCTCTTCTTTGGTACGCTTGCTTGATCTGACCCCTTGGGGTAACATCTGATCACTCAAGTATGTTCCATGGCCTCCTACATCCTGGGAGTTGAGTTTTTTCTCTGGAGCCTCGGCTCTGGCCAGGGTACTAAGCATCTCCTAGGGAAGCCAGGATGCCCGTACCCAGACTTGGGGTGACTGAACTTGATTGCTTAAAAATGACGCCCCATCAGTAAGCAAATGAGATCATAGATCCAAAGTTGTCCCCACTTTAATTTGAAAATGGTCATCTAGGGTCAGCCTTTGGTTCTCCAGAAGTTCTCGTACCCCATTTCATGTGGCTGAAGGCAGCTACCAGAATTTGCCTTTGGGGTGGAGTGGGACATACACGGGTCTCTAGGGAGACCCTGGTACCCCCCTTCATACCCATACATACACATACAGAGTGCAAACTGGGGCCCCACCTAGACTAGGAGCTTCTCTAAATCCTGTCCTTGGGCAAAATGCCCTCTGGAGTTAGCCCTCCTCAGAGAAGTTAGACTAGTGGGTGAGGTCCAGACAGAATCCTCAGAGGTCAAGAAATGAGGGATGAGCTGCAAATGCCAAGTTTGAGCTCTGCCATCTCCTCAGAGGGCACAGACCACAGCAAGACCCTCCACCAGGAGACCATGTGCCAGCTGGCTGCGGTCTGTGAGACCTGAGGCCCCCGTTATAAATCTGCCCCTTGAATCCCTCTGCCCTTTGGATGGCACTTAGACCCTGGCTCAATGCAGATGATCCCATCGCCAAAGGGACTCACGAGCTCATGGACTTGGTGGGAGCCCCAAGCCAGCTGGCAGAGCCCCAGTGAGCAGCCCATACTCCATGTCTGCTCATGAGCTTTGGGGGGCACATTTTTCTTAGCAAGACTGAACCCCAAAGGCCTGCCCGGAGCCGATCACCAACCAAAAGCTTTTGCCCGATTCCACTTTGAAATGCAAACCTTCTTTTTAGAAGATGGGAGGGGGAAGGAAGCCCTTCCAAAATCACTGGTCCTGCTGCTCGGAACCCCCTCGGTCATACCAGTGGAATGGGTTTTCTAAAAGATGCATTGGCTCCTACTTTACACTTCCCCCTATGGGGGCAGAGACGGAGCTCTGCCCTCTGCTGGTGGGCAGCATGGAGAACAGGCACTGCCCAGGGAGTGGTAACCGGCTGGACCCAGCCACCCACTCATGCTCAGGCATGCCCAGTGCCACCCCCAGGGAGCTCGGGCAGTGATGGGTGTCTGTGTGTGTGCACTGTGTGTGTGTGCGTGTGCTTTTACCAGCTTATAAGGAGGCAGCTGGCTGGCACTGCCACACTCACCCCTCTCCCGGCTCGCCTTTTGATTCAGAGCAGTCATGGTCCCAGCCCGGAAGCCTTGTGGCCCCAGCGCAGGATTGCCTTGGGCTTCCCGGCCTGGTCCTCCTGCTGAGAACCTGTTGGGGATCCCGGGCCCCGCATCACGTGCTCCCCAGGCCTCCCAGGGGCAGATTCCCTTGGGGGAGGAGGAGCCCGACTGGCCCGGCTTCACCCTGGGCTTGCGGTTCTCTGCTCCACAAAGCAGTCAGGCTCTCGTGCCCCATACCTCCCCTTGTTCTCCCCATTCTAAGCCCCCAGCCTCATTTGCTGCTGCTACAGGACGACCCTCCAAAGGAGCGCCCTCGGGCAGGGCCAGTACAGGAGCAGAGCCTCAGGAGGCAGGGTAGCTCCTCACCCCCGGTCTGGCTGCTTTGGACAGGGTCTTGTTTTCTCCCCGGTGACAACACTGCCCTGATAACCAAGCTTAAGACCTGCCCGCTTGTACCCTGGGGACTGTGCTCATTCAGAGTCCTGGGCAGAGTGCAGAAAACCCACCTCCAGCATCCTGGCTGTCACAGGGCCTCGGGCCTGGGCACTGCCATGAGCTCTCTGTCCCTCGTGGGAGATCCTTGGGCAGCCACGGCTGCTGGATCAGCTGCCACTGACCACTGGCCCAGGGAAGGAGCATCATGTCAGAGCTGGTCTGGGCTCCGGCATCCTTCTGGGGCTTAGAGCCTGGTCACTCTCCTCCACGTCTTGACATTGAAGGGTGGGATGAGTCTCCTCTGAAGCCCTGAGACGTGGAGGGATTGGACGGGGAGGTGACACTCCTGCCCCAGTCACCAAGAAGGACTATGGCTGCCCAAGGATCGCCCACAAGGGACGGAGAACAATGTTGAGGGCACCGCCTTGTAAAATGCAGCCTGGGCTCTTGGATGTAGAGGATTTCTCTAAACCTTTAAAATTTGAAAACTGTTTTAGCCCCTTGGGGACAGCAGAACTGCACAGGGCGTCCCAGGTGGCCACCTGCTATGCCCAGGACAGGTGGGGGGGGAGGGAGGGAAAGAGCCTGCATGCTCCCAGCTCCCCTGGTCCTTGGTGAAATGTGGCAAAGGCTCGCACTGCCCATACCAGTCAGTTGTGCTAAAAGAAATTCAGCCCGGGCGTGAATATTCCAAGTCACCATTTCCTTTTCTGCCCTTTTTCCCCTTGATTTCTTAGGGTGATATCCATGAGGACTTCTGCAGCGTTTGCAGAAAAAGCGGGCAGTTGTTAATGTGTGATACATGTTCCCGTGTGTATCACCTGGACTGTCTGGACCCTCCTCTGAAAACGATTCCCAAGGGCATGTGGATTTGTCCCAAGTGTCAAGACCAGGTACTGTGGGAGGGGCAGGGAGGTGAAGGCGCTCTGGCATGGCCGGCCTGGACAGCGCTGTGGACACTTGCTCCTTAATTTGGGATCAGTTTGCTTTTTGATACTGATGGATAAGAGCACCCTGACACACGCACACATATGCACATACACTACACACACATACATGTGCACACAAACTACACACACTACACACATGCATATGCACTCACACAAACCACACACACATACACACTATACACACACTATATACACACACTACACACATGCACACACTACATACATACCACACACACACACACACACTACACACACAGCCCATCACAATGCTCCCTGGTATTCTTTTGTGTGCTGAGCTGGTGCTCTCACCCCCCACTCTTCACAAAATATGCATTTAAGTCTATTGTTCCCTCTGAATTTTTCCAGCCTCTTCCTGAGATTTATACGAGCTTCCAGCTCTTAATGGAAAAGACATGTGCTGACCTGTCACTGTCTTTGTCCCCTTAAACTATCAGCGCACACAGTACTCTGTGCCATTCTCTCTAATACACATTGCTCTGAGAAGAGCTCTTAAGGCAGAGTCTGGACCTTCTGTTTGTTCAACTCCTGCCAGAAACAAAATCCCCCCAAAGAAATGCCCAGGTAATTGTTTCAGAAAAGAAACGGCGGGTCCATCACCCCCTTCCACTGGCACCAGTTTCAGGAAATGAGTTATAAAGCACTATCTCAATTTTCCACCACTGAAGCCCCAGGAGTCTGAATGAATTCTTGTTACCCCAGAAGCCAGAAAAGCCCAGGAGTACGTGATTTTAGCTCCCAGAATTCCTGGCTGGAGAAAAATCACCCTTTTCTCTTTTAACCTGGTACCACTCTTAAGTCCACTAGGTTGCTCCCAAATCTTACAAAGTGGTAAGAGAGAGTGGCAGGCTTAAATGGGAGACCCCGACCTCTCCACTCACCTTTTCCTCATGTCTTTCTAAGGAAAAACTCGTTGTTCAAATAGTTTCCTTTTAGCTCAGGGCTGATACATCAATGTTTTGATCACATAGATCCTGGAGAAGAGATATTTTGGGCTTTTTTAAAATACATTTTTACTGATAGTCTTGTTTCTTATATCACATAGTGATCCCAAACATCCTTTCCTTTTCCTTCCCCTCCCAGAGTGCCATCCCGTATAACAAATAATATTTCTTGAGAGAAAAAAAAATTGATGAATACATTGAAAAGGTCTGAAAACATATGCTATGTGCAACACCCATGGACCTCCCCCTCAACAAAGATGAGGTTGGGGATAACTTCTCATATTTCTTCATTCAAGTCTAGCTTGGTCTTGTTTGTAATTTTGTTACATTTACTTTTGATTTTTTTTTAGTGTATTGTTTTTTTTATAAATTACATTTTGACTCTGCTGACTTACCTCTACGTCAGTTTTTGTCGATCTTTCTGTGCTTCTCTGTGTTCATCATTTCTTATGGTACAGCATTATTCCAGTAATTTAATTACCATAATTGGTTTAGCCATTCCCCAATTGATGGACATCTGTTTTGTTTCCAATTCTTAGCTGTCTATCATGAAATGTGCTGCTGTAAATATGGGGGATTGTAGAGAGATTTTCTATATACTTCTGGATTCCTGCAGATATAGACCCAGTAATGGAGTCTCTGGTTCAAAGGGTATGGGCATTTTCTCTAAACCTTTTTTCATTTGCTTAAGTCCACTTGTTTTTCAAGTGGTTGTACCATTTCACAGCTCCATTGATAGTCTATTGGTGTACTTATCATTCTATAACTCTTCTCTGCCATTTTTATTTTATTGCCTTTTTGCTGAGGCAATTGGGGTTAAGTGACTTGCCCAAGGTCACACAGCTAGGATGTGTTAAGTGTCTGAGGTTAGATTTGAACTCAGGTCCTCCTGATTTCAAGGCTGGTGCTCTGTCCACTGCATCACCTAGCTGCCCCCTTCTCTGCCATTTTTGCCAATTTGTAGGATATGAAATGAAACCTCAGGGTTGTGTTGGTTTGCATTTCTCTTATTAGTTATTTGGAGCACTCTTTCATGTGATTATTATACTTCTCAATTCTTTTGAGAACTGATTATTGATGTCCTTTGACCACTTATCTATTAGGGAATGGTTACTAGTCACACACACACACATACACATGTGTCATGGACACATATGTACACATTTGTATATACACATATGCAAATATATGTTAATCATTTACATATTTTGTATACAAAACTTTTATCAGAGAAATTTGATACAAAGATGTTTTCCCATTTGACCACTTCCCTTCTTGTTCTAGTTGCATTAGTTTTGTTTGTGCAGAATTTAGTAATCAGTTATCTATTTTATCTTTTGTAATTGTATCTGTCCTTTGTTTGGTTATAAATACATTGCCTACCAATAGCCGTGAGTGACTTGTGATAAGCTTTTATTCTAATTTTGATAGTATTATTTTTAATATTGAGATCATACATCCATTTAGGATGTATTGTGGAATGTGGTGTGAGATACTTTCTAAGTCTAGTTTCTGCCAAACTACTTTCCAATTTTCCCAGCAGTCTTTTTCAGATAAGGAGTTTTTTCCTAGGTAATTTATATTTTTCACTTGATCAAGCTCTGAGTTATTGAGTTATAGCATGTATTTTTAAAAGGGAAAGTGCTGAAAATTGAAAGAGAAAAACGAAGTCAGGCCATGTCTAATCCTGCTGTTGATTGCCAACATCACACCAGTTTATCAGTGAAATGGGGTCTCAGGAGCAAGAGAAGGTGGGGAGGAAATCATGGTCTGTGGTCTGCCTGTGTGCTGCATTGTTGGAGGCTCAGAAGGCCTCCTGCTTTTTGTCTGGAGCAGTGACCAGGCTTTCCCCTTCCTGTCACCTTTCCCAAGCCTCCATGCCCAGCAGAAGCTCAATGCTTCATATTTAACCTACGTGAGATTACTGCTGTCTAGGGGAAAAGGGAGGTGAGGAGGGAGAAAACACAAGGTTTTGCAAGGGTGAATATTGGAAACTTTCTTTGCATGTATTTGGAAAAAGTAAAAAGCTATTATTAAGAAGAAAAAAAAGAAGAAGAAAAGCTCAGTGCTTTCCTGAGGAGAAGTGAAGGCCACTGAGAGCCTTACCTAATTTATCATCACAAACTGGTGCTCGTGAGGGAGTCACGGGGTAGACCCAAACAGCGACGTTCCTCAGTCTTTACAGCAAGTCTGGAAGGTGCCGTCTCTGGGAGGCTAATGTCGCCTGGCGCGTTTTTGGGTGTGCATTTCCCATCCTCAGAGTGAAATTCTGATCATGGGGATGTTTTGGCGTTTGCTTTCAGATGCTGAAAAAGGAAGAAGCAATTCCTTGGCCCGGGACCTTAGCAATTGTTCATTCCTATATTGCCTACAAAGCAGGTAAAGAACGTCAGTGACTTCGTGGCACTTGCTTTTAAAAGTTTCTAAATGAAAGAGATGATAAGTTTGGGGAAGAGGCGAGAAACGATAACCTATCAACCCAGAGCCAAGGTTTCCAAAAGCTCATCGCCGGCTGTTAGGTGCTGGGATCCCCACTATTAAGAAACATTCAGCCTAATCGGGGAAAAGAAGAAAGCTGCAAGTGTGGAAGGGAGAAGGGGTCGGTGTTTGCTGTCAGCTGGGGAGCTGAGGGCAGACCTGGGAGAGTTGGTTCTGGGGAGGGAGGGAGGGGGAGCGTTCTGGCCGGGAAGGAAGCCGACCCATTGAGACCACAAAGCTCTGGGTGTGAAACGTGCCACAGGAGCCACTGGGAATAGCAGCAGTGGGGGTCAGTGTGGTGATCCGGGAGGGAGCAGGAACTCTAAAATGAGTCAGAGAGGAGAGCCTGGAAGGAGAAGGGACCGCCAATGAGACTGCGATCCATTCTCAAACTTGGGGTCTCAAGGCAGACACCACTACACTCTTAAAAACTGCTGAATACTTGACCTTATGGACCCTCCTCAAGTGTGGCGGGGAGCCCTCAGACCACTGTCTAAGAACCAGTGCTCTGGGTGAAAGGCGATGGCCCCCATTTTGGGTGGTTTCCATGCAAATTAAAAAGGGGGCCCCGGTCTGAAAAAGATTAGCTGTGCTAGGCAAGATTTGAGAGCTGATGTCATCAAAGGAAACTGGGATTACTCCGAGGCCGGGTCATTAGGAGAGCCAGCTGCTATTACCAACAAGGGCAGGCTTAGGGGAAGGGAGAGGTTTTGTTTTCAAATAGGGACCAGTTGGGTAGTTAGGAAGCCAGAGCTCAGGTGAGCAGCAGCACCAGGGTGACTACCCAGGCCTGTCCTTGGCCTGGGTCCCGGCTCCACAAAAAGGGTCCCCCCAATGAGCTGAGTCCTGGCCTGGACCCTCATGGGGAGCCCCCACCCTTGTAAGCCTCAGGGTTTTAGGAATGAGAGTAAGGAGAGCCCTGGCCAAGGGCGGTGGCCAGAAGAGCCCTGGGAAAGTCGCTGGAGTATGGGGAGCATCTCCCCGGAGGAAGCCTTCCTAAGTCTGTTCCCCTTTGTATTACAGCAAAAGAAGAAGAAAAACAGAAGCTGCTTAAGTGGAGTTCAGATTTAAAACAGGAGCGAGAGCAGCTGGAGCAGAAGGTGAAGCAGCTCAGCAATTCTATAAGTGTAAGGAGACCTTGTTCACTTGCTAATTAACACTTCCCAGGTCTCAGTGATCCAGGGGGCTTTCTCTGGCTGGGCCGGGGGTTGGGGAGGCCCCAGGACGCCAGGTCCCGCCATGGCCTTGTGATGAAGCACTAGGTGGGAGAGGGGTTCAGAATGTGACCCCCTCAATCCCAGCCCCAGGGAGGGCCTGGTTCCATGAAAGGCCATGGGCTGACCACAGCGGGTGCCCCCCTACAAGTCAGAGATGGAGGGGCAAGGTCCGGAGTCGGGGAAGCTGTGGGGGACGGCGACCCCGCAGGGGCATTCTGCCTGAGAAGTGTTCTGGGTGCCAGGCTTGGCCCGTGAAGCAGAGCTGGGGGGATTAGAGATGTCGGGCCAGCTCACTTGCTTTGCCACCTCCTCCCACAACTACTGCACCCCTCCCAAGAGATGCCCTCCAGCGGGTGAAGAGAGCCTCCGACAGACAGGGGGTTGCAGGGGGAAGGCGGCTCCCCAGTGCCCGAGGCTGCCCAGAGCAGCTTCTGTTGGGGGAGAGGAAGTGGAGGGCACAAGGGATCTCAGAGGAGTTTAACTGAGAGCGGGGGGAGCAGGCAAGAAGGGGCAGAGAGCACAGGAGGCTATGATCAGGTACGGGGGGGCAGAGAGTGGTCAGGAAGCCACGGTCACAGGTGGACTCTGCTGGCCCCGGTGTGGCTAAGGGCAGAGGCTGGCCTTAAGCTGATGGAGGATGGGGGCACTCGCTGAGCTGGAGGGGGCCCCTAACATGTGCCGGGGAGGAGAGGGCCTGGGCGGCCGGCACCATCGTGTGGCGTGGCTGAGATGTGGTGAATCGGGAAGGGCCAGGGCTGAGCCGGGCGCAGGACCCGGGTGTGGCAGAGAAGGGGCACTGCAAAGGAGAGCTGGGACTGCAGACAGAGCCGAGCAAACACTGCCCCTTCCTTACGAGGCCTGCGTTTGTCTGCAGGAGAACGACCTTTGAACTAGAGATAGCCACAGGGTTACGGCCAACAGATTCCCCAGATAAAGGGCCGCCCTCACTGACCACTGGCGGAGGGCTGGTGAGCCAGGCCAGTGACCGAGGCTGTGAAAAGTGCCCCAAGCCAGGTCTCAGAGCACCCCAAAGCTCTTAGAGAGCTGCAGGCTGGAGTCAGGAAGGCCCGAGTTGAAATCCACCCTCAGTCCCTTCCTAGCCGTGTGACCCTGCGTAAGTCACGAGCGCCCTCTGAACCTGTTTCCTTGATGGTAAAATAAATGAATAAATGGGAAATAATGTTCCTCACTCAAAGGTTATTGTGAAAAACAAGTAATGGATTTGTAAAATGCCCACTAGCACAGTGCCTGGCACATAGTAGGCACTTAACAAATGCTAGTTTTTAAAAAAGGGGAAGAAACGGTGCTCACACACTGTAGGCCGAGCTCCCCGTCAATTCCTGCCAGATCTCTAGAGCATAACATCCCAGGGATGGCTAGCAGACCCTGGGAAGGGAGACAGTGACTGCGGAGAGCCAGCATGGCTTCTGTGGGAGGCACAGCAGGGCATCGTCCCTCCTTTGACCGAGGCACCGATTCGGGAGTTTTGATGCCGTTTGCCTAAACTTAGTGAAGCAGCTAATGAAGAGTCTCATCTTTCTCAGAGGAAAGAAAGGAAGATGTGGCTGAGAAGCTGTTACAGTGAGGTGAATGTGGGGCTGATTGAACGGCGCTCTCCGAGGCGTAGTCAGTCATGGTCTGCCCTCAGCTCGGCAGAAGCTCTCCCCAGGGATCTTGGGCTCAGCCCTGTGCTGTTTTACATTGTACCCATCTCTCGGAGGCAAGGAGAGGACACAGAATACCAAGAGTCTGGGTAAAAATCTTGGCAGGCCCTGGAAGTGGGAACTAATAGAATGAGATGAAATGTAGTAGGGCCAAATGGAAAGCCTCGTACTCGGGTTCAAAAATATCAGTATTTGAGTAATTCAGCAAGCATCTCTGAACTTTAAATTTTGGAGTCATCGACCTAGGGGTGACATCAAACTCAGGAGGGCTACTGAAGCCATCGAGAGAGAGGAGAAGGAGAAAGGCCAGGAAAGATGGCAGTGGTGGGGTCCCCATACATTGTGGGCATATGTGGATGAGATACAGAGACAGAGAGAGACACAGACAGAGAGACAGACACAAGGACAGAGAGAACTTAGGCTGGGTTGAATGAGGCAAGGCTCCTTCACCACCCTGAAGAGAACCGTAGCGGTCGAACGGTAGAAGTGGGAGCCAGGCTGTAAAAAGTGAAATTTGAAGGTGACCTCTCTCTTCTGGGAGTCTTGAGTGTCTGAGGAGAGAGAAGACAGTGGCTTGGGGGGATCTGGGTGTGTTTGCAGCCACTAGGGTAGAACCGATAGATACTCGAGATCATAGAGAGGGTGCCCGAAGCAGTAAAGCAGAGAGAGATGAAGGGCAAGGGGAGAGAGGAAGGCTGGCCCTGGCAAAGAGGGCCCACTTCTCATCAGAGACTGGAACGGGGCGAGGAGAAGGGCGGACGATGTTCAGGGGATTTGGTGTCCGTCATATGGATGAGAGGAGGATGTCTATGTGACATTCTGTGACAGTTTGCAAAGCAAGTTACCTCATTCAGTCCTCAGAGCAACCCTGGGAAGGGGCTATTACTGCCCCATTTTATAAATGAGGAAATGGAGCCAGACAGAGATTAAGTGACTTGCCTAGAGTCGGTCACACAGCTAGTAGTTGTCTGGCCAGTTCTAGCCACTGCACTCCCGAGCCACCGTGAGGTGTACAGAGAGAGGGTCACCAGCACAAGAAGCTGGTCTCCAAGGGATTCAGGCTATTGCTGCCCTGCCAGCTAACTGTAGGGTTCGGTTCGGTGGCCAGGAGTTCCTGGGGATGGCTGGCTGCGTTAGGAAGGGCCTGGGGAGCAGCTGCAGGGACGAGCAGAGAGCCTGCAGTCCTCGGCATGGCAGGCCTCGGTCCTGCGGACCTGGACGCTCGGCGTGAAGGCTCAGCCACAGATGTCACACTGGGCTCTAGAGGCCATGAGGGCCCTCCTCGAGTCACTGTTCCTGCAAAAGGGAAGAATCGGGGCCTCTCGGTGGGAACCTCAGGAGGCACTTGTGGGTTGGGAAAGTGCTCCCAGCGGGCACAGACCAGAGCGGGATCCCCGGGGGAGGGTGTAGGAGGCGGCCTCGAGCTGGGCTTTGGGAGGGGCAGCGGGAGAGCCCCTCCACTTGGGGGAGCCTGCAGCCTGGCTGGGTCTGGGAACAGGTCACAGCAGGAGGCGGGGCTGTGGGCCCGGTGAGCTGCTAAGGCCTCCTGGCTCAGTCCGTTTCCCCATCACCGTCTTTAGTCTCACTGAGTGTGGTGGCAGTCCGTGGGCTGATCATCGGGGATTCAGGCAGAAGGAGCCCACGGCCTGAGAAGCCCACAGGCATAAAGCCAGCTGGGATAATTAGTGGGGGCACTGCCCCTCGGAGGGGCGGGGGGCAGAATGTGCACCTGGGGGGGGCCTGGAGGCCGGAGTCCTGGGTACGTGCAGGGAGGGGTGAGGAGGAGAGCTCAGAAACAGGCAGACTTCCAGCTCCAGGCCCTGCCGGCCTGGGCGCCGCATCTAGTGGGCCCACGTGACCTTTCCCCCCAGCCCCAGCTCCCGCAGAGCCCCCCCCTTCCCGGGCCGACCACTCAGTGCCCCTCCTTCTCCCTCCTTGTGCTACAGAAATGCATGGAGATGAAGAACACGATCCTGGCGAGGCAGAAGGAGATGCACGGCTCCCTGGAGAAGGTCAAGCAGCTGATCCGCCTCATCCACGGCATCGACCTGTCCAAGCCCATGAACTCTGAGGCCGGCTCAGCCGCCTTGCCCAACGGCCCGGACTGCACGCCCCCCGCCCCCGCCGCGCCCTCCACGCCGGCGCCCACGCCCTCGCCGGGCTGCACGCTGAACTGTAACAAGGGCGAAGAGACTAAATAACGGGGCCCGGCCGAGGGGCCGGCGGCGGAACCCCGGGACCCCAGAAAAGCCGAGCCGGGTTTCTTCTGGGAAGGGCAGGATTCCTTTGGCGAGAGCTTCGGCTCCAGAGGGAGAAGCCGCTTGTGCCAGGTGGCGCCGGAGTTTGCCAATTGATCCTCCTTATTACTGTGTGTACATGCAAAGTCTGGACCGCATCACGTGAAACAGTGCCAGCTGGGGGTGCTCTGCCAGCACCGTGCCAAGTGAAATCTCTATTTACTCTCTCTATTCTACACCAGTGTGTGCCTGCAGCAGCCTCCACAGCCACGAGGGGTGGGCCGGGCTGGGCTGGGGAGCGGGAAGAGGCCAGAGCAGGTTTCAGACCCTTATCGGCTGAGCGGTCGCTTAGGTGGGGAAGAGAGGTCCAAAGAGCGCGTGGGCTTTCCTGTTTTAGACTCTCACGACTATAAAACCAAAAACAACAAAAAAAGGAAATCCAGATGTAAGCAATCGCAGTGCCCAGAAGGGTGGGGGAGGGTGGGAGGGCGGGAGGGGGTGGGCGCGAGGGTGGGAAAAGTATATCAAATAAGCAGTATTTAATACCGGTGGCAGAGGGAGAGGGGCCGGCCCGGGGGGGCCCCCAGGCCTGCTTCTCCCCAGCGCCCAGCCCCTGCCCCACCCCCTCGGGCTCCCCTCCCCCTGTCCTTGCGGAGCCCCCCAGATCTGCCCGCTGCACTTTCTGGGGGGCTGGGGCGGGGCGGAGCCAGCAGGGGCCCCCCCGAGTCCGGGCGGCAGAGGCCCGGGAAAAGGCGGATCGGTGATTTTACTTGAAACAGAGCTCCATCCCTTCTCTATATTTATAAAGCGGAAAGAGCCTGAGCAAAGCACCCCACAGCCCAGATGTGTGAACTCAATGGAGACGTTTTCTTTCCTTTCCTTTTTTTTTTTTTTAAACGTTTCTTTTACTTTTTTTGTAACAAAAACTAAAATACGGACTAGAAGAGCTGTTTTTCAGGCTGACAGCCCGGTTAAGGGGTAGCTGAGACCTTGCATGGTATAGATTAGGAGTCCTAGTGTCAGTGAGATACAGTGAGTCTTTGTGAGTCCTCGTGTCATCGTTTCGGGCACTGTTTTTTATGCAAGGGCAAAATCTTTGTATCTTGGGGAAAACGACAACAACTTTTTTTTAAATTAAAAAGGAAAATAAAAGCTATTGAGGTCTTCCTAGTGTTACTTAAATTAAGATCAAGGTAAGAAACATTGTAAAAAAAATTTACACAAGTGCTATTTGTTTCCTAAAAACAGTGATTTCTATTAAAAAGGTGTCAGAACTGGAGAAGACTGTGTAGTTCTAATTTTTTAGCACAGCATCTGCCGCTCACGAGGCCGCTCCGTTGCGGGCGTGTTTTCCAGGCAGATGAGTTAGGGCCCCGTACCCCGAGCCTGCTGGGGACACCCCCAAACCCCCTAACTCCATTTCCCCTTCTTGGAAGGGCCCGCCATCTTTGTGACTTGGTTCCTACCTCTTGTGCTTTCACTGAGACCCTTCAGCCAAAGTGCTTCCAGAAGGGGCCCTCGAGCCAGCAGGGCTGAGAGCACCCTCAGGCTGGGCTTCCAAGGACCCCCCCCCATGGGCACTGCCAGGGAGGTGGGTCTGCCCCCCCTCCTGGCCCACCTTGCTGACCACATCAGCCCTTGGAGCCCCAGAAAGCCCCAGGGGGCAGAGTCTGCCCACCTGCCTCTTGAGAAAGTCTCCATCCATGCTGGATCCCAGGTAGAGAACAGGAACGGTTCTGTAGAGTCGATTTCCCAGACAAGTCTTGGCTGGGAATCCTTTGGAGCTGGTTTTATTTTGCTTTTTCAGTTCTAGTTTGTGTCTCTTCCCTTCCTGAGAAGACTTGCTGCAAACTTTTGAGTGTCTGTCCTTGGGGAAGGAAATGGATGCCCCCTGGACCTCGGGGTCACCTTCCCAGGCAGCTGGAGAGCTTTCCTGTTTCCCTGTTGCCCAGCACAAGAGAGGGAAGGTAGCTAAGAACATCCCCGCCAGTTGGAGGATTCCCCAGGTGGGAACCTCCCCTGGCTTACTGCCCCTGCTCCCAGCAATAGCCGTACCCCCAGTCACATCCAGCAGCTGAACCCCGGGGGCCGGACCCCTTCATTTCCCAGGGTGCAGAGCAACGTGCAGAGGGCCCTTCACGTGAAATTCACCGGTAGCTGCCCGTTTATCATCAGTACTCCTGCCCATCTCCCCAGAAGCTTAAAGAGGAGGTTTAAAGGCTGGGGCTGGGGGACAGGTGGGCTTCCCGCTAGGGGTCGAGGCAAGGAGGATCCCCAGCCAGCCCCAAAGCTGAGATCATGGAGACTCAGGCCTCCCCCTTGGAACAGGGGAGCTTGGGGAGAAGCCCAGGCTTGTCCCAGAAATAGTTGGCTGCAGTCCCCAGAGCTGGGCCTTCTCCCCCTCCCTGTGCTGGGGGCTCTTTGACTTGCCTGGGCTCTTCTTAGAAGCTCCTAAAAGTAACTGCAAGATTCAAACCCTTGTCAGAAGAGAGGGGAAAGGTTTTGGGGGTGTGCTCTGTGAGGGTGAAGGGGTCGGGAAGGTCCCGTGAGGAGGACATGGGCCCCAGGGGATGCAATCTCCCCCAAGCTCTTTTTTCCTAAGTGTGAACATTGCACACTTGTGCTGAGATAGTGAAAGGATGCCCGCAGGTCCCAGAACCATTCTGCTGTGGAGAGAGCCAAGTGAGAATCAGGGAGCCCCCTCCCCGCCAGCATCCCCAGCTCCTAAACTTGGGGCTTCCCCTCTCCGCCTCATTCTGACCCCCGGCCCCCCACTTCTCTTCCTCTGCCTCCTGCCAACTTCTCTCTCCTCCTCCTCCGAGGCTGACAGCAGGGAAGTGGGGTGCAGACTTGACAGAGGGAGTGGGAGGAGAGGTAGCCTGGGGGCCCTGGCAAGCCTGGGCAGGACTAGGGTGCCACACGCTGCAGCCAGACAGCCTGGGGGCAGTGAGGTCATGGTTCCGCCCAGCTGCCTCTCCCCCTGTGATTCTTGCTGCCTGAGGGCTTTCCTGCTTGGACACCCCCACTTTTCTCTTTCTTCCAGTGCCACCTTCCTCTTCCTCCCTTCTAACTTGCCTTGGGTATTCTCATTGCCTTTCTAGGCCGGGCTCCGGGGGGATCGGTCAGTTTGCTTCCCAAGAAGTCTAGCACCCAGTCTTTCCTGAAGCTGCCGGCTCGGGGGTCGCCCCCCCAGGCTCTCCTGCTCCCCCATCCCTGTTCCAGGGCTCTTGTCTCTCCCTTAGATTTCTGCAGTTTTCTGCCTGTCCACAGTGCCTTGATTCCGGGCGGCCACTCGAGCCTGCCCACTGTAGAAAGGACACGGGGGAGGTGGGGCGCTCTCGGCCAGGGCTAAGGCAAGAAGGGACTCAGGAAACCTGGGAGAGAGCGGCTTCTTAGGGGCCCCCGCTAAGCCCCCGAGTCGGCAGGAATCCTGGTGAAGAGGGCCCCAGGTCACCCCCAGGAGCCCGGGGAATCCTTCCTGGTTCTTGCTGATGGGCCGCCGGCCAGCTGTGAAGGGAGAGGAGGCGCTGGGAGCCCCCCCCCAATTCCAGCAGAGGGGAGCATGGTGACAGTTTTTATTTGGGGTAATTTAGAAAGGGCAGAAAGTGGTCTTTGGAGGAGCCCCGGTTCCCAGGGCTGGAGAATACTCACTTCTCTCATCTGATACAGGGACCCCTCTCCCTGCAATGCACCCTGGCCACTAAGGGATCATGTGCTACTGAGCCGGACCAGAACCCGATCTCTTGAAGAGCAGCCAGCCAGGCCAGCCCCTTCTTGCAGAGGACCAGTTCCCATGGTATAAGCTGCCCCCGGGGCTGCGCTTCCTCCAGGAGGTCCACCCAGGTTGGCGAGGTCTTCTCCAGTGGAACTCAGAAGAGGCTGGACGCTAAAAATCAGACTTTGGGGCGGAGGTGGGACGTACCTTGGTGGCGGCTATGTCGGTTCCGTGGCCCTTTCTCTGACTTTCGAGCCCTCGTGATTTCAGTCTCTGTAGAACCCCCACGTAGGTTTTTAGGTTCTGAGTATTTTGTTGGGGGTTGGGTTTTTGTGGAGGGGAGGGGGGAGGGTGGAAGGCAGCTGATAAATTTGTATTTATTTTTACACTTTACTAAATAAAACAAAATGAAGTCTGGTGTCGGCCTCCCTCTGTTGGGGTTTGGGGCCCAGAAGCCCCTGCCCACTTCCTTTCACTCTTTTCTGGTCCGGGTTCCTTCCCTCTGTGGGCAGCAGCATGGGGAGAGGGGCGTCCCGCTGGTGGGTCCGGGGCCAGCCCAGGCACCCTATCCAAGGCCAAAGGAAGAGGGTGAAGGTGCCAGAGAAGCTCCGGGAGAACTGTTGGAGGCGGGGAGGGGGCTGGCATTAGACTGGTTTCATTTGGCCCCAGAGGGCAGGATGAGGGTCCCAGCTGGGGCCACCTTAGAGGCTAAGTCCCCCATTTCGCAGATGAGGAAACTGAGACCAGGCTTGCCCACGGTCACACGCTGGGATGAAGCAAGAAGCCAGGATTCAGGCCCATATCCCTTGTCTCCCAGTGCAGCCCCCTCCCCACGCTGCCTCTTCTGGAAACCCTCAAAACAGGCTGCAAGATTAGTGGGTTACGGGCCAGCGGTGGGGCTCCCAATTTCTGGCTCTGTAATTGGGTCTGGGGTCTTGGGGACTTTTCTGATCCCTTCCTGCCACCCCAGGAAACCAGAAGAGGAGGTGAAAAGAATAAAAAAGCTGCTTTAATTACAAAAGTCTAGGACCAAGTGGGGAGGCCAGCCCCGTTGTGGCAATGAGGCTGGCACCGTGGTGGCTCCCCCACCCCAAGGGCTACCAGTCCCCCACTGCCCCCAAATCGTCTTAAATAACTTAGAGGCCCTAGGACCGCGGGCCTCATTCCAGTGTCTGTGGGAGAGTCTGAGGGGGCCCTTCCTGAGGGACCCCCCATGCTGCCCAGGGCCTAACCCAGCCCCCTGGGGGTCCCATCCCGAGACCCCTCAGAGCTGCCGCTGGGCTGTGAGGTACTTGAGGGCAGCTGAGCCGTAGCGGCGGGACAGGTCCTGATGGAACTCTTCCTTGAGGGCCCGGAGGCAACGACGATAAGCCGGGCTGGACCGGAACCTGGAGATGTCGAGGCTGGGAGCGTGGGGTAAGTGGATGGCAAAGGCTTCGGGCAGAACCAGGAACTCGTACTCCTGACAGGAGGGGTGGAGCAAGGGGCCGTCAGCCGAGCAGGGAGTGGGGAACCGCCTCTCCTCCCTCCTGCTCCCAACTGGTCGTGGGCCCCCCACTGTCTGCGGGCCCCCCCGCTGTCTGCAGGCCCCCCCCACTGTCCACGGCCTCCCCACTGGCCATGGGCCCAACTGACCATGGGCCCCCCACTGGCCACGGGCCCAACTGTCCGCAGGCCCTCCCAACTGGCTGCAGGCCCCCACGGGGAGGTGGACTAAGTGATCTCTAGGGTCCAAAGCTTGGGGAGGGATGGAGACAGCGAGAGTCCGGGGGAGCCCACCTGTGCGTCCAGCTCCATGATGTGGGCCACCTTGTTCCAGCCAAAGCCCACGAAGCGGGGGTCGTAGCGGGGGCAATCCCGGGGGACCACCACATAGGGCTCATAGTCAGCTGCCCACTCCACACGATAGGGAGCCTGGGCCTCCCGCCAGCGGGCATAGTCGGTGGGCTCGTGCCCACGGGGCCACACGTGGTACCTGCAGGGCCCAGGAGACGCTTGGGTCACCCTTAGCTGTCCAAAACGGGGTGGGGGGAAGGAGGAGGTGGGCAAAGGGGCGAGCTTGCCTGAAGGTGTAGAGGGAGCCATCATCCAGCAGGGACAGCAGCTCAGCCTTGGATGCGGGGAAGCTCAGGCGGTAGCGAAGGGTCTCGAAGGCGGGCACCACCAGGGCGGCCTTGCGGGTGGCCAGGCCCAGCTCCTCAATGGAGGTCCTGGAGGAGGAAAGGGCATGAGAGAGAGGGCGGCCCTGGCAGCGGCAAAGAGCGGCCGTGCCAGGAGAATAAGGGCCTAGGACAGGTGGCCAGGCGTCCCTGGGACCAGAATTGGGGCTTCTGAAACACAGAGCCCCGGCCCTCCCCGAGGCGGTCCCAGCACGCTCCCGGTGCCAGCCTCCTGCCCGTCCTCCCTGAGCGCGCTCCCAGGGCCAGCCTCCTGCCCGTCCTCCCCGCCATACCTGAGGTAGTCGTACAGGGAGTGGGCTGGCAGGAAGTCGATGTCGCTGAGAAAGACGTAGGGCGTGCGGGCCTGGCCCAGCGCCACGTTCCGAAGCAGGTTGACGGGGTAGAGGGGGCCCTCCCGGTACACGATGTGGTAGGCCACGTCCCGCCGGGCAGCCAGCACCTCGGAGGCCAGCGCAAAGCGCAGGAACTGCTGGGCCTCGGCGTCCGACAGGTACAGGGCCAGGCTCATGGGGCCGGGCCAGTGGCGGCACAGCGCCTCCAGCATCTGGAGTCTGGGAGAGCCAGAGGGGGCGGAGGTGAGCCGCCGCCCCCCGAGCCCCCCCCCTTCCTCCCAGTCACTGCCCCTCCCCCCTTCCCTCCCCTTACCGGTCCATGGACAGCTGGGCCACCAGGGTGACGTCGTGGGCACGGGGGGCAGGGGGCTCGTAGGGCAGGAAGGTGAGGTGCACCCGGTGCACGGCGAGCTGCTGCTGGCGGAATTCATAGCAGCCTTCCTCCTCCAGCTCGGGCAGGGCTCGCCTAGGCTGGGAGGGAGGGGGGAGAGAGCCCTGAGTGGGGGGGGGGCGCGTGCTCCCCTCCCCCGGCCCCGGCCTCACCTGGTCTGGCGCGTGCTCCCCTCCCCCGGCCCCCCGACCGCCGCCTCACCTGGTCCGGCTCCGTCTGGGGAGCACTGAGGCAGCCAAAGAGCTCCCTGCGCAGCAGGTTGCCGTCGTACTCCAAGAAGGTCAGGTAGAGATTGCGGAAGAACTCCACGTGCTTGTTCTTCACCCCCAGCTTCTTAGGGGAGTTCCAGTGAATGGCCTGGGGAAGGAGGGCGCGTGAGGCGGCCATCCTGGGGGGGGTGTTCCCGGCCCCCTCCCCTGCCACCTCCCCGACCTCCTCCTCCCCCCCCGCCCCCCACCTTGAGGTCCGACACCTCCGAGTAGCACTGCTCCGCTCGAGTGTGGTCCGAGAGCTGCACGTTCCAGGAGCAGGGCAGCGGGTACACGAGGCCAGGATGCTGCTTGATCACAGCATTGAAGATGTCCTGAAAGGGAAAGGCCCGAGACCTTCGCCCCGAGGCTACCGCCCGCAGCCCAGCTCCCGCCCCGCCCCCAGAGAGCCCGGCCCCCGCCCCGCCCCCCCATCCCGAGCCCCCTCCCAACCTGGTCAGCCAGGGACGTGGCCAGCATGGTCAGCAACTCTCGCTCAGCGGTCAGCCTCCACGTCTGCTCCCAGCCCGCCCGCCGCAGGCGCTCCAGGTGCAGGAGGATCACCCCTGGAGAAGGCACCTCTGCTGGGACTCGGAGGTCGCAGCCCCCGGCAACAACAGCCGCGCCCGTTTCCGGGATGTGGCGGATGAGGGAGGGAAGAGGAAGGAGGACTATTACCCCATTCTCACATGGGAAGACTGAGGCTGAGGAAGCAGGGGTTGGGGGGCGGCCCTACCTGTGTTGAAGCCCCGGCCCAAGGCGGGCCAGGGTCGGTGGTTCTTCCAGAGGTTCCCCAAGTACCAGTCACTCTGGTTCTCCACCAGCCCAATCACCTGCTTGTCTGGGAGGAAGAGAAGGGAGAGGGGGAGATGGAGGAGGCGGGGCCGGACCCCACGTTTGGGGAACGTTCCCCTGCTCAGAGTACTGGGGTGGGGGGGAGGGTCTGAGAGCCTGGACCGTGCCAGGGCAGGGGGGGCCCACCTGAGAATCGGGCAAAGACAGCCCACAGCTCAGCGATGTCAGAAGCAAAGGTGATATCGGTGTCCAGGACGATGACCCGGGGCAGGCTGGGGGGCAGTGCCCGGGGCAGCGTCAGCTTCAAGAGGCCATAGATGCCCGAGTAATGCTTGTTGGGGATCCAGGCAACCTCGGGCTGTAGGGGAGAGGTCATGTGATGAGCGGGGGGGGGGGGGGGGGGCGAGCAGAACCCCACTCTGCCTAACTGCCGCAAGGGACCCAAGGGCCGCCTGTCTCCTAGCTGGGGAACGGAAGCCCAAGGAGTGGCTCAGGCAGGAAAAGAAAGGAGGAGGGACGTCCCTGACAAGAGGGCTGGGCTGGAGGAGGAGGAAGCACGGTGCTTCTGACCCCCCCCCAAAGGTGAAGGATTTGGGGTCACCTGGGGGTGCTCCAGCACTGAGGAGTGGAATGGCCACTGCTCCTGAGCGACTTCACCAGCTCTGGTTTTTTGGCAAGGCAATTGGGGTTAAGGGGCTGTTAAGTGTCTGAGGCTGGATTTGAACTCAGGTCCTCCTGACTCCAGAGCAGATGCTCTAATCACTGCACCATCCAGCCGCCCCATTTAGCCCCTCTGAACTCGCTTTCCCCAACTGTCCAACAAGGGGGGACTAAATGACCTCTTCTGGCATCCCTCGGGATGACACATTCAAGGTCACCCAGCTGGCTAAGCAGTCGTAGTCAGGGCTCAAACCTGGGAGCACTCACACCCAAATCATTGTCCCCCCCAAACTGACCAGGCCCAGGCCACTGGTCGCTAGGGGATGGGAAAGGCAGAGCTCCAGGACTTGGGAGGAGGGAGAAAAAGCTGCCAGAGGGCAAGAGCCATTTTTGTTTCCTCTCTGTAGCTCCCAGAATGGGAAAGGCACTTCAAAACGCTGGGCAAATGGAGAGGGGTGCAGCTAATACTGGGGAGGGGGCAGGGGCAGGACTCCCCACCTTGAGCTCATCGGCATTGTAGAAGCTGATGAAAACAGAGGGCACCATCCAAGTTTGGAAGAGAGTTTCCAGGATGTTGCGAGCCACGGCGTCTGTCACCAGATGGAAGTGCAGAGGGTTCTTCCTGGGGGGGAAGGGGGAGAGAAGCTGGCTGAGAGGGCCTCCGGCAGCTCCTGCCCGATCCCTGCCACAGCCCCCAGACTTCTGGGAGAAAAGTCCATTGGAGTAAACCTTACGAGCATTAAGCTGCTCCCCTTCTTGTTACTGGCAGGGGTCCCGGGACTTGGGAAGGAGGGGAGCCAAGGGGAGGTACCTGTGGAAGAGGATGGACTTGACCAGAGTGACCACATCGCGGCTGGAGTTGTGCCCGGCGCACACAATGGCCACATGCAGGAGCTGGAGGGTGGGAGGAGGAAGAAGGGTGCGTTTGAGGTCCACACCTGGGCACCCCTCCCACCAGGGCAGGGCTCCCTCAGAGCTCATCTAGCCTCCTCTGACTGAGGAGGAAACTGAGGCTCGCCAGCTGATGGCAAGTTTGGGAGCTGAGATTCAGTGCCAGCTTCTCGGACTCGCAAGACCCTGGTGGGAGTGGGGGAGGGGAGGCTCACAGCTTAGCCAGGAAGAGCCGGAGACCCCCGGGGCAAAGGTGAGACCCGCCAGAGACTGAGAGGCTAGGTCTTAGACTCCCAGAAGCCTCAGCCGCAGGTAACCCTACTTGGGAGCAGGCTGGAACTCTTCAGAATAATGTTCTTGAGCTCGGAAAATAAAGTCCGCAGGATTCCCAAGGAACCCCAGAGCCAGTGAAAACAAAGGGGTGACTTCCCTTCCCAGTTCCCAGACGGGAACTTTCCACGGGCCGCCGGCGAGGAGTCCCCACTCGGGGGCACCTCCGGGTGGGACCCACAGGGCAGTAGCTCAGGGCGCTCATATATGAGGAGGGGGCTCCCCGGCCAGGGCGCTTCTCCCCCACGGGCCCGTCCCCCTCTCGCGGCGCCGGCCCGGTCTGGGCAGGTGGATGGGGGGAGGGGAGGGGAGGGCCCTGTGGGCCAGCGTCCTCGCTCCCATCTGCCGGGGCCGGGGGCCGGGCTCACCTCGCACTTCCGAACCGTGGGCTGCTGCTGGCAGGACGTCCAGCCCGGTGACTCCTGGCCCTCACTCCCGCGCCCCGAGCGCCGGAGCTCCTCCCGAAGCTGCCGATTCTCCTCCTCCACGGCCCGAACGTGAGCCCCCAGCCCCGACAGGGTCCCACCGGAGCAAGGCGACGGCAGGAGCAGGCGGCCATCTGCAGGGAGACACGGGTCGGCGTCGGGGTCCGGAGCAGCCCCCCTCCCACGGGCCCGGCCCCATCGGCGCGCTGACCACTCACACGCCAGGTTCCCGCCGAGCAGGTAGAGGCCGGACAGCAGCAGCAGCAACAGGAGCAGCAGCAGGAGCCCGGCCCCCAGCGCCCTCAGCCGCCCGCGCCCCCGGGGCAGCATGGCC